>JAQFZO010001266.1:0-16741 GCA_034695885.1 Geophilus flavus
AACTTTGTGTGGTTATATTTGAAAAGGACGATTTATGGTCGAATGTTGAAATCGTTAGGGGAATGTAGATTCCTTTCTATACGATGCTTTCGCTACTAAATTTGCAAGGAATTTTCGAATTTTTCTCATGCTGTTTTGCTTGTGAGTGTATAGTATGTGAAAATTCTGAAAAATGACATCAAATCGACAATTTGCCGAAGGGGAATAAACTAAATTATTAGACTAGCTGCATTCAAATACTAAAACATAACTTTGTTTTAGTATTTGAATGTACTGTTATCCGATTTTGCCACGTAACGCAAATTTTTTACGCAAAAATCAGAAAAATTAGGCAGTTTGCGTGAAGCTTCAAATTGCGTTTTATTCGATTTTGCCACGCAACGTAACTTTTTTTTACGCAAAATTGGGAAAAATGATTTCATTTTGTGGTCCGCAACAAGCAAAAAATTGAGTTTTTCGGCAGCTACTGAACACAATACGAAAGTTGTGAACATGGCTTGCTTCATACAACCGCAATGGAGGCCCATTCGACCCGATCAAAGTGTTCCGCGATTGAATCGAAACTCATAAAGCACCGTAGAGAATGTTAAAATACGTAAAAAAATACTTGCTTTACTTACTTTACAGGATTACATTAAATAGGATTAATTAAAACTCGAATATTTCCGTCTGATTAACCATATCTATGTGCAAACAGCATTACCGTTGGCTGTATCTTGTTTTCGTGATTTTCGGGTGTTAACTCGGTCTCGTAAGAATTTAGATTTGCATTTTGCGTTATGGCGCAATCTAACAGCAAACAAAAGAAAAAATATGAAAAAATTTCGGAAAATTTTCATACTTGCGTTTCGTTACGAAATGCGCAAACTGTCTAATTATTTCGTTTCGTTGACCGCAACAAGCAAAAATTTTGATTTTGAGGCAGTTACTGAACTTGGCATGCCGAGCATGCGCACTTCATGCAACCACGACGGGGACTCATTGGACCCGATCTAATTGTTCCACGATTAAATCAAAGCTCATAAAGCATTATAAAATCGATGGAATACTTAAGAACGTTAAAATAGATGCAAAAACTAGTTCTATATAATTCATAGATTTAAGTTAAGATGGGTTTGTTAAAATTCGAATAATTCCGTGGGAATACCCACATCTGAGTACAAACGGCATCGCCATTGGCTGTATCTCTTTCCGCGCAACCCAGGTGTTTAGAAATTTAGATTTGCGTTTTGGCGCAATCAGTCAGCACGCAAACGGGAAATTTATATCAATTTCGTTTCCAAATTTGCGTTTCATTACAAAATGCGCAAACTGTCTATTGTTTTGTAATGATAATTTTTCTTTTATTTTTTTGAAATATTGAAAAATGGTAGACCCTTCGCTTTAATTAATTTCTGATTGACAAGCAAAGACAATCCCGTTTCCTCTACACTGCGTTTCAAGTGAAATGAGTTAGTAGAGTTTAATCAAGAACTGTCGTCTTTTGGGTGAATGGATCTGGGATTACCGTATTCTTTAGTCTTTTTCCTGCAACCACTTTATGACATGTGACAAGTTTGTAGTTTCATTTTTTTCATCAACATTATTATTAAATTCATCTCGAAATTTTTTTTTCATTTCACTTTACTTCACTTTAACTTCCATACAACTAGAAAAATCCCAAAAAAAATCAAAAAATCAAAAAATTTAAAAATAACAATCACTGTTAATTACATCAAGCTTAATTTAAGAATTCTGATTTTTTTTCCTGTCTTCATTTCCTTCCCTTTTTATTTAGCTGATCTCTGTTTTGAATCGGAGTTGCATTTATATCCCTAGGGGATGTTTAGTATTTTAATTAAATTGCAGAGAGGAGAGAGAGGAAGAAAGTTTGGATTGAGGTTATTCGGAGTGGGGTTTATTATCCATGAAGTGTTGGTCAAAAATGAGAAACGAGATTGCGAGAAAGTTGCAAAAATTCTAGTTAAAACAAGCCGTGGTGGTAAATTAAATTAGATTTTTTATATATTTTTTGCTCTTCTCGAGATGCAACGCAGCAATCTTGAGAGATCGAGTCCTTTGAGATGCGTAACAGAAAACTAGTGAAATTGTTTTCTTGTTATCTGTGTTTGAGAAACCCGTTGATTTGTTGTGCGCGTTGACTTTGAAGACGTCTGATGAAATAAATGGGTCCCTGGGTGTATGAAGTTTCTTTTTTTGATTGCTTTGTTTAGGTCTTATATTTCAAAAACGATCGATTTTAAGTCAGATTCGATGCGTGGCGTCGAAGTTTTCAATACCATAAGGAGGAATTGGCACTATGACGATCGAGTTACTCGACTGCAGTAATTAAACTCTTTAAATATTTACTGTGTTAATACTGTTAAATTACTAAACAATTCCGCGACTTGACGAACCCCCTTAATTGACTTCCGGTTCACTGCTTCCGGTACTGATGTGCAAGTGCGTGCCTCCTGGAGATTAAAATCATACATAATACTTCTTTTTTAATATTTTTACATTTTTAGGTGCACTAAATACAAAATTAAATTGTCACTTTATTTTTTTATGTAGAAATAAATTACTAATTAGAAATGTCAACTTGATTAGTCATCAGTTAAGCCCACATTTCACTTTAAAGTACAGTTTTCAAGGCTTTTCTCATTTGTACGATCTGTTAATGAGCAAGAATTTTTTTTGTTAAATTTAATAAAGAAGAAAAAGGGAGAAGACACATTTTCTAACATCTTGCTGCAGTGGCAATTAAGACTTGATTTGTTTTCGAGGTTGGTTGTATGTAGATTAAGATTAGGACTGCTTTCTCGTCGGCGGCGACGACCAAAATAAGTATTTAACAGAGTTCTTTCCTATCGCGACAACATTTGATAATTGCTGATCGTAAACTTGCTCAGTCTTTTTTTTCTTTTTCTCGCTTTGCTATTTCCTAATTCAATTCGTTCTTTATTGTGGCTGTTTTGAAGGACTTAGAAGGAGAAAGAAAGAAGAGACAATGAGAGAGGAAAAAAATAAAAGATGTTTGTCTTTGCTCTCGATTCATTTCCTCACTTTATAATTACTTTTGTGGAAGAAAAGTTTTGGTTTAAAGTTTATTTTGCGCTGATATATACTCTCAGTAATCCCAATATAAGTTCGAAGATTAAAGGTGTAGTAAATTTAAAAAAAATAAAACTTAGATAGACATTTAGCCATAAACTACGGAAGAGGGCCTTTTAGATTACGTAGTTTAGTTACATTCCCAAACTCCAGTTTTAGCTGTTTCAGCTAAGCCTGTTAGTTGTTGCTTGGTGAGATTGTTCTTTCCCCCATCTAGTGCTGTTTTTGTGCTAAGACAATGTATTGTGTAATGTGTAACCACGATTAGTGGTGAAACCATGGAGGTGTAACTATGGTTATGAATGAGTAAATAAAGTCAGAAGTTAACTGGTTTTCTTGGTGTGTTTGTGTGCAGCCGAGCTTCCCTGCCTAACATTGATGTCATGCAGGGCAGCATTTGGAGTGTGTGTTTGACTGCATAAAAGACATACACCCTCCCACCTCCGAAAAAAGTTAAACTGAAACTGAAACGTGCTTGACTACCACTCTAAAGGGCTTTAGCTTCACCTCTACTTTGGATATAAAAATGTGTATTATCTTACCCCAAGCAAAGGTAATCGATATTTCATCAATCAGCCTTATTTTCAGAAGAAATACAGTTTTGGCAAAATACTCGACCAAAACACTTTCGTAATTACAACCGCCCATATTGATTATGTAGGATCGGTTGCATTTTGGCCCGATCTGTCCAGTTTTATAATGGAATTCTAAATTCTACCACTCCTAAACAATTTGACAAAACATTTTAACTATAAAACAACCACTTTTAGTTTGGGAATGTAACGAGTGTTTATTTTGGCGTTGAAGCATTTAATTACTGCATCGTAGAGTTACATTAAGTGGTGTTCACCGATTGTTAGGGACGCTGTTCCACTCAGCACCGTATAACAAGGACTCGTTGAAGTCAAGAGGGTGCAAAGAAGACAAGTACAAGCATGATGCAATTTGTTTGTTACCAGCAGTAGAGAGACCCGATTCATATTACTTTGGTATGTGCCGATGGCGCAGAAACACACAAGTTACGTTAATACATCATGGATCCACTTGTTTTTTATACCTGCTGTGTAACTCGACTCCTATGTTTAAAGACATTTCTTCAGACTTAAATAGTTGACTTTATACGCCGCAACATCTACTGTAAATGTATGAAACTTTAATGTAAAACACACCCACCGACACCGATAGAGCCTAGTTATTTTCTTATGCTTACAATACTGTACAGCCAGCTGAAATCATAAGCAAAATACCCTCTTATAACGCCATTTTATAAAATATACTGCAGCCAATCACGAATTATTGAGGTTTACCTTGTGGAATCAAGTAGTAACTGTCATGTAATGTGGTTTGGTGAACCATAAAGAATGCATAATCAAACATGTTATCAAAATAAAGAGAATAGTGATCGGGAACCCGAGCAATTCTCTCAGAATAAAAACATCAAACCGTTTTATGCCAACAAACGAAAAATCTATGACATTACAAATAGTAATTTCGTTCGAAATTCTTTCCACGCATAAATAAATTAAATAAGTCAGATAGATTTTTTTTTAAAAAAAAAAATTAGAAAAAATGAATTTAACCATATTTTCGACCGAAACCATGCTGCAACAAAGTTGCATAACGAGCTACTTAGAATTCATCTCGAATACTTATTCACTAAATAGTGTAAGACTGCACTCGACGCATTAATGATCCAAATTTTAAACATCTTCCCGTGAAACTAACATTAGCATATTGAACATTATTATCACTTACAATTAAGTCAAAAATAAAACCCCCAAAACTAACACAACTCACTCACCTCACTCACCTTTTCCCACCCTTTTTATTCCATTAAAAACAGCGACTCTTTTAATAGCAATATGAAAAACTTTTTGCTTGATGCCACACATCACGCGAGTCGTTGAAGCGGTTTTGAGTTTCCAAGGTAACGGTTAGGGATGTGCCTACCATCTCTCGAATCGTCAGGCCCCGAAATCCCTACACCGCAATTTTGCCCCTGATAATGGCGCTGTGGAAGCAGCCATCACTTGGGCTTATCAACGTATCGTTACTAAGTCACGTGGTTTTTTATTTTCCCCTCTTGGTAGCGGCGTGTATGGCTAGACGAGAGAATGAGGGCAGGAAAGGAAAAAGAAAGAGAAAGACAGCCGAGAAAAGTACGTGGTTAGGCTTGTTGTATCCGCAAAGACCCCGAGTGAAGAGAGGGGACAGAATTGCCTCGTTATTTAGTGGGCTCAGAGAGATATATAAGGGCGAAAGGATTGCGTGAGATGGAAAAGGAGATGATGCTCTTGATTTGTGTTCATTCGTCTGTCATTTCATGAGCGGAGTAAATGAGAATTAAGAGTGCGATAGTAGTGGCTTTGGCAAATATTTGGAGCATGTAGTAATTTCTTGGTGTAGAGTGGCCAATTAGCTTTGTGCAGTGCTGCGCAGCGTTCGGGAAGCGTCTTTGATCTATTGTGATGAAATCGAGAGGTATTTTTGAGCGCAGTTGAGTTTTAATTTTCGCTCGGTGATTTGATTTGTATAATGAAATTTGAAGATAAAAACCATTTTGTTTGATTGTGATGTTTGGAACGGAAAAGAAATTGGAGCAAGTGGCAGAAATTAATCGAGTGGGAATTTTTTTTTGTTTGTTTTGGTTTTTTTTACCATTTGGTAGTGTTTTGAAAATGTTATCGATATTTTTTTTTTGTGGTATTTTTAGTTTTGTTGTTTGAGTTTTCAATTAAGTTTCTCGAGAGAGAGATGACAGATAAGGTATGTATAGAGAGGAAATGTTAGCATTGATAAAGCATGAAATAAGTCTTCAAATTCAGATGTTTTCGAGTTTATATTGAAATTGTTGGAGTAAATTGGTTTTGAAGGAAAAATGGAAAATGTGCCTCAGGGTGCATTGCGAGTGCAGTCAAGATCAGCAATGCCATTAGGCTGAGACAACAGTGGGAAGTTTGTGGAAGAATGACTTATATAAGTTTTCAATTCCTTAATTGCAAATCAATTTTATTTTGTCCAAAACTGCTGGAGGGGAATTGATGAAATTTTCAAAAGATTGAATTTTTCAACAGACAAATCATTCATTGTTTGCCACTCTTGTAATTGTAACAACAACACATCTATTGTTGTATAAAAATTTTAACAATGGTTTAACAATGTCTAGTCTTATATCGATTTCCTGTCAGTGAGACCAAGCGAGACTCGCTTAAAGCAGTAGTTTAATCTGGTCATTAAATGTTAGAAAGATGTTTATCGAACGTTAAACGTCAACAACAAACACTGAAGCAATCCATCAACATTGCTTCCAAACATCATTAAACCATTATCTATGTTACATTATCCATCTTACATTTTATCCAAACATCTCCACGGAACTAAAACAAAGAAAAAATTCGGTACGGTACATTAGAGAGTTTGCAATTCCCAAAACCAAATACACGATAGTTGATCACGTGATCTGAAGTTTGGCAGCCAGATGTGGAATTAGGTTAAACTGATTGGCTTATGCACAACTTTAATTCTTGTTCTGGAACCAAATACGACAGAATTGCTGTATCGAAGACTTCCGGTTTCGTCAAAAACTTACAAATCAACAATTTTATAAATTTTTTCCCTTAATATCCAAACCTAACTTAACCTAACCTAAAATATCAACCAATGACTTGTAAATTTGACGATTACAGTTTTTGACAGAACCGGAAGTTCCCAAATTCTCAATGAAAAAATTTGGTACAGTATTTGGTTTTTGGGGAATTGCGTTCTTAAAAATCGCTGCAACTTCCTATTGTGAGTTATAAACTTTAAAAAAAAAGTACATTTGCGATTTTTAAAAACATTTTACGATTTGATACCAAATCTAAGGCTTGGAGCAACTGAGACCCTTCATAAACTTCTATTTTTGAAAAAGACATTTTATTGTTGACATAGCAGTACGGGATGAAACCTGGCTAAGTAAATAAAAGTTGGCTTGGATCTTTAAAGATATACGTTTGCCTGCTTTGTGAAGGCAGTGAACTGTGAACAGCAGTTGATGGTGATGGTAATCGTGAGATGTGAGGACCGTGCTCCAAAATCCTTGCCAATGGAGCCCTAACCAGCGACTAGAGATCATAAAAATAGAGGAATAAGAAAAGATAAAAGCCATGGACGATATTCTTTTCTTTGCCTCCTGGTATAACTTAAAACTTAGTCCTCCATACACTACAATATCTCAACTTATTTTTTATTTAACTTATTTATTTTTCTCTTTAAAAAAATAAAAAGAAAACAGTCTAATCATTAAAACACAATTACCAAGTTTCATTCTGTATGCTGAAATTAGCTTAAGGAAGGGAAAAAATATTCATCTAGCATTTTCTCCTCGTCTGTACATGACAATGTTGAAGAAAATCAATGGAAGAGAGAAGGCCAGAGGGCGATGCAGTGTTTGGTGAGGCCAAGAAGACTTCCTTATCTGCTGTGGGAGGCTGAGCTTGCTAAGATACACTCAAGACGAATTGAAGACGACATATCATCCTTGATTTTTATTATTATTATTATTATTTTGTTATTATTATTTTTTGATTTATTTAAGAGGAAATTGAGGGTTTTAATCGTATTTATTCATTATTTTCAACCTAAAGTTGTTGAAGAGAAATGAAAAAATTGAATTATCTTATTAAACGTGCATGGAGTCGGTAATCCAAGTGCTGATTGGTTACTCGGGGTGCCTCGAGGGCATGTGATTACACCATTGCAACGGTCAGAGTTGGCTCCGGATCGATTCGTTCTCTCACCCCCGTCTGAGCTTTTTGGAAATAGTGCATTAGCTTGAATGAAAAGAGACTTCGCTTAATTAAGATTTCGCCCATGAGCCGCACTTGCCTTTGCCTTGCTCTTCTTCTTTTTTTTCCTTCTCATGGTTTACTCGTTAATAAGAAAAAAAAATCGTTAATAGAATGTTTGCGTTTGATGGAGGAAGTAAGAAGAGAGCTTTCATCTCCTGTACGTGGAGTGATTATTTTTTTCATTTTTTTTTTGTTTGATAACGTTCGCTCATCAGTTTAAAACGGATTGAAGAAAAAGATTTTTAAATAGTTTTTCATTATGCGGAATTCATTATGCGATTTCTTTTGCTCGAGCTTACACCGATTGATTTTTTTTTTCTTCTTTTTATTTAAGTTCAGGTGAGTTGGCACAAAGGGTGTAAAATTTTACTGGTAAATGAAGAAGGGAATGGGTGAGTTTATAGTAAAAGTTTGGATGAAGTTGGGGTTAAATGAATGACCGGTTTATCGACTTACAAGCGATTTGGTAAAATTGCACGACATTTACATGGAAAGTTTAAGTTTGTTTGGCAGTTGTGGTCGAAACTGGATTAATTAATCGATAAAAACATAATTTCTGTTAGAATTTTTAATCATCTAGTTGTGGAATTTTGGGGAAATATGTATTTCTGTACATACAGATAACGAAATGCAAGAATTATTAAAAATGCAGATTGTATCATTCATACGAGATTGGTTTTCCGCGTCTCCGCGTCGGCAAAGATGAAGGAAATAGTTTGTTTGGTATGTACAAATCATAAAGACCATTATTTTAATTTTTAATAACTTTCGTATTTTGATGCGGGCATCTGTTGAATTCGTAGATTACGGTTGGATTAAATCCCAATTTTCGAGGTATTTTCTCATTTTCTTCATTTTCCTCGCGATAAAACCGAGGAAAGAAAACACAACATCACAATCTACAGTCGACTGGTGTGTGTTTTTAGTGAAATCTTAGTTTACCGAATAAACACTTTGTTTATTTACACGAGAGTAAACCTTATAAGCTTCGACACACTTGCAGTACACGTATAAAAGCAAAGATTCTCTCAAACAACAAAACGTGTCAAAACTGCCAGACGAGTGTTTGCTTTCCTATACAGAGCACACAACAAAAGAAATCAGAGACGATGAAAAGTGAGAATCCGAGAACAAGAGTCACAAAACTGCGAATCTGGCTCGTCAGCGATTTTTTCTTTCTTTAAATTTAATTTCTCCTATCATCTTTAACCCAAATAATTGAAGAAAACACGATTACTTGTTCTGGAGTATTTGCATCGAGAGACAAATGCTCTCTTGAAAAGCCTTCTCAGAAAACAGATCTCTCTTGCAGCGGCTCTTGTGGGAATCATCATGAAAATAATGAAGAGCTCGAAATGCTTCTCTTTCACTCTTGACTTTTCCCCAGTCAATTGAACGTCCTCACTTTGTACTAAGTAATGGTCTTGCCTTTGTGATCTAGTTGGGAGTTGGGAGTCGCCCACGGGGATCAAAACCCGATTTGTAATTGATGAGGTGTCGGTTACTTACACGATTGCTTTGGCTATCTTTTATTTGTGATGTATGGCAACCGACCTTAAAGATGCTGAATTAGTTAGAAAAGAGTCGATGGTTGTGGCACTAAACTAACCACTCGACTCGTTTTAAAAAATGCATGACTTTCAAACAAACAGATAATGAAAGGATGTTGGATGTTTAAAAGTTCTTCTAATCGCTCGAATCTCGTTCCGTGCGTTTGGATTTTGCGCCGTTTTGAAGCTGCAATTGGGAAATGTGGTGAAGTGAAAGGAAAGGTTGTTTTCTGATCGTAAAAGCTCGTGTAATTAAGAGTGGAATGGAGGAATAAAATGGCGAGATAACAGAGTGACGTTGTGCCCGGGACTCTGTGGAGAGAGATATATACAGTATACCGGCAAAGTGTTCGAATTTTTCTCGATAAATCGATATTTATTACTATCGGTGGGTAATTTAATTAACATGCGATAGGAGAAAGATTGGGATGGGGGTCGAGGCCAACCGAACTCCTGCATGTTGCGCGTGCATCTCATTATCTTGACTGAGCAGCGAGATAAAATGGTGCGAGTGAGGACGAGGGTTGAGGGTTGTCTTAACATTTTAAAACGAAGAGAACATTCTCATGAGCGTAATTGTGAGCGCGCTACGTCTTTACCCGTTTAGCCTTTGCTCCCTGCTAGAGTCGTCTTACTGGCTGCGTTGGCTTGTCTTCTGGTTTGCATCTTGAAATGTTAAAGGAGTCGTGTCAGTTTAGATATTCGGATGGATTAAGCACGAGTAGGGAGTGAGGTTGGATCGTGCGATAATATGGAGATAAGTGCTAAGTATTGGATTACTCACAAACTTTGAATGTTTGGCAAATGGAATTGAATTATTTATGTTGATAAGGATAAATTGGATTGCAAATCGAGTTAAAAGTGTTGTTATAAGTCGAAATGTCATTTTCAATTGGTTTTCTTGAGTTTTCCACGTAATGAGCAGACATTCTTAAGAATTTCTTGACTGAATTACTCACATTAGAGAGTATAATGGGGAGTCGAAGATGTTTGTGAATGGTGAAGTCGATTTTTCAAATTCAAAAATACTTTTCAAGTTTTTTCTACAAGTCAAGAAAAAAAATGTAGGTTCGTAAGTTCTGCCGAGCACTTAAATTAAATTTCACTCTTTTGAAGAAAATATTTATACAACTCTAAAACATGTCACTATTGGAAGCAATCACTGAAAAATAGCAATTCAAATCAACTTCTTGTTCAAACATGTAAAAAAAACAAATTTAAAATTACAATTTTTTTTAAAAATAAATTTTTGAAACGAATATTCGTCTTTTCTTTACGTCGCATGACTTCCCTGCAATGCATAGATCAAATATTTGATCTATGCATTGCAGGAAAGACGTTCACTATTTCACATTCATTTTCTCGAATGGTTAAAACTTAATCACTATCAGTCCCGAAACAAAACTTAAAGATCATCCGAGGATCAACACGGGATCCGACACCCGTTTTTCCCACATTATCCTAGATTCCCATATAAATTCAGAGAAAATTGTGATGTATCCTCACATTGGATCACCCCGTACAAATCCCATTGCTTTTTAATGCCACAGTGAAAACGTAAGTGCATTTCCAATGCCGTTTCCCCAATTTCTTAGCTATAATTTTTACGACTTACATTTACTTTTATCGACTTTTTACATCGACAACAGTTTACCCATATTTCCCTTTCATTTTTCTTCTCTCACACTCTCTCTGTTTTTTTTACTTTACTTTAAAATAAAGAAGAGAAAGAGAAAAAGAAATAATGCTCTTCAATGTTCACCTTTATGACCTTCAGTAGAGAAAGAAATTGCCTTTTTTTTTACGTTGTTCACACCAGGAAGAATGAGGTGTAAACTCATATAACCCGAGTAGAATTGTTGGAGAATTCTAAAGGAAAAAGGAAAAAAAAAATGTTTTTACAGTTTTAAGGAGAGTGAGATTTAATATTACCCATAAAATTTATTTTGATTAAACAAGAGAAAACGACCAACAACACTTGCGATAAGATTCCCATTAATTTTTTTCAAACTCCCAAAGGTACACGACTTTTTTTTTTTTTTTTAATTTCTTCATACATGCAGTACCTCCGTGAAGAATGGAAACGCCAGTATTTTAATTTAAGCGACGCACACAGTGAGGGAGAGAGAGAGAAAAATTGTCATGATGCCTATTAACGTCGTCGGGCATTTATGAGTCCTCGTCTCTTTGTAAAGAAAATATAATAGCCGTGCGCACTTTTCTTTTCTCGACTCATAAAAATAACTTCTCTTTTCACGTGGGTTGGCAAGAAACAGTTGGCTAATGATGATCGAGTGCCATGGCTTGCCGCCGTCTAATTTACGAGGTATTCGCACTGTCGAGGCAGGAAAAGGTCGAAATAACCGCATCTCTCATTTCTACGGATCTTTCTTTCTCTTTTTGCCCTGTGTGTGGTGTATCTCGTTGGTGGGTTTTTCTCTCTCTGTGTTTGTGTTCGGCTGCTTTTTTCTTTTCATTGATCCACTGACGTTTCTCGTTGCCGAAGGTTCGTTGGAATTCCCGAGGTGCTTTTGCTGCCGACTCGCACCTTCCAATGAGGTGAATGTAACCGTGAGAGGAAATCTTAATTTCTGTAGTTGGGACTCTACTGGTTTGGAATTGTTAAACAGAATAAACGATCGAATATCAAGTTTGTGTCGGGGAAATTTTTACTTTAAAAATATTAATTATGGATGATTTGGATTTTTTTTTAATTTGTAAATTGTAATGAATTGATTAAAAGATTTTTGAAATTTTTTTTGAAGTTGATAGTTGAGTATAGAATGAGTTAGAATTAGCGGGAAAATGTGATAAATATTGAAATAGATTACAGCATTTTAACTGACGTTTTTCTGTAGAATTTGAAGATTTTTGCAGAAATTGTGAAGAATTTGATGATTTTCTGCAAAAATTGTAAATATTCTCTAGAGAATATTGGACCAAATTCATTCAAAATTTCCATACAAAATCTTCAATAGAATTTAATAAATTTTCTGCAAAATTTCTGTAAATTTTTTTCCCACTGGAACGACAAGACTTGTCTTGGCTTTTGGTCATTCGGTTGTGTGGTGTTGACCGTGTAAGATCGTGATGGAATGGATCATCAATAGAATTTTTATTTTATTCTTTCCTTTTTATAGAGGCGTGGCGAGATGAAATATTAATATTTGCTTCTGATGATGTTTGTCGTGTGGATACAAAACAAATCCATCATCACGTAGGCGACAATCCTCCTTGGTGTTATGCGAGACTTACCCCCTCTGGTGTTTTCTCCCTATGGTCTGTTTAATTAGTGGAAGGAAATTATTATTCTTGTGTTTAATTAGTACGAGGAATGTGATATGGGTGAGTGTGATGTGCAAAAGAGGGGTTAAATGAGTTCATAGACTCGGTATAGAATTTCTTTCTCGTTTGAAAAACAATTCTCGTTTGAAAAACAATTCTCGTTTGAAAAACAATCTCTTCCATAATTTCAAGTTTGAATTTATTTATTTATTTATTTTTTTTAAAAAAAGTTGAGCTAAATCAGGACGAATCACCTGGACGAAATTCCTTATTGTATTTGTTCTCGGTCCTTTCTCCCTCTACAAAACTGTCGTCGTAGACCACAATTGCAGGAGACGACATGCAATCTAATTGTCACTTTCACTTGGCAGAAGTTATGCAATTTTGGCTAAAGCACTGTGAACAAGGGAAAAAACTCACAAAAGCGCCATCTGTGTTTCATTTGGACACATTCCAATGCGCTTTCGACTGTTTGAGCAACAGTTAAACAAAATGGCTGCTCATTTTAAAGGCTCTTCCAATATAAGAATTCATTCTTATCACTCATTTGAGACATTCCATCGACCAGTCACATTTTTCAATACAAAATATAGGGTGATTCAGGTTTTGTAGAACACCATAAACATCTTGAAAAGTACTATGTGCAATTACCTACGATTCAATAACATGGTTTAATACTTGTAGTAAATTAGGTCTTCCAAATCCAATTCTAAACTCAAATTTGATCTTGGATGTCTTCTTCGAGGTCATTCAACTTTTTAACTTTTAAACCGTTAATGATAAGCTTAGGTGAAAACTTACAATTAGAAACTTGTAGAGCATCCTAAAATTAATCGATAACAAGCATTATCATTATCATTATCATTATTAATCGATAACATATCATGGTGGTCTTCCAGTAAAAACTGAAACATTACGATTACTGAAATTTCAGTTTTAATTTTTGAATAATGTATTAAGTTTTGTTTTGATTTCCTTGTATTATTTGAGTATGTATGCTGCCCCTGGGCTTCAGTGCAGTGTAATCACTAACAAAGTGCAAATTGTTTCAATTGAATTTTCTCTGTTTTCACTGGTTGTGACCATGGAAGACAAGAATTGTTTACCACTAATTTTAGGATGCTCTACAAGTTTCTAATTGGAAGTTTTCACCCATCTTTAATGGTTTTAAAAGTTAATAAGTGAATGACCTCGAAAAAGACATCAAGGTCGAATTTGAGCTTAGAATTATCAAATCACTCTCTCAGATATTTGGGGTGTTCACGAATTCTGAATCACACTGAAGAGTCAAAAGACCTCACTTGTTTGTTTTTACCACTCGGTGGCACTTGATTACGGTGTTTTTGACGCGATAATTGTATAATTTCTCCATCATCAGTCACCCCTTTCAACCCGAGTCTGGCAAGCATGAGACGGAAAGAAAGGCGAAATGGCAATGCAAAGAGAGCTCAGTCAGTGACGGTGAGTGAATATAGAGTTGTCATTGGCTGCAAAATGTTTCGCCTGATTTTTCTTGACTGGAGTTGTGGGGATATATAAACATGCTAGATTTCGGTTTTACGTTCTTTTCCTATACGGCGATAAATTGATGCAACCGAGTGTGGCTCTTGGGATGGAGTCGTAAAGTGGGTTCTGTGAGCAACATATTTGCACGTTGATGTCATTTCAATATTGTGCAGGCGGATTTAATAATAGTCTCTTCATTTTTTCTACTTTTTTTTATTTTTTTTATTCTTATCTTTTTAGCAGATAGCAATAATTTTAGAATTTAATACTCGACTCGATCCGGCAGACACATCAAGATGGTTTCTTATTTCTCTTTCCATTTGCTTTAACGAGCCAATCGCTAGCGGGCATCTTCCACGATAGAGTTAAGCTCGACTGCACACACGGTTGGGTCGGGTCGGGTGCAGCGGAAAACCAAAAGTCTTTGACGGTAATGTATTGCGAACATCGCTTCCCCGAGTTAAAAGGGTTGTGCGCGTGTTTAACCTTTGTCTCGTTCCCAATTCGACTCGGTGAGTTAGAATATTGCAATTGCCAGATCGTGGCGAGAGATTGATGACGACGACTCGTTTTGTTATCAAAGAAAGAGCGAGCAATGCGAGGGAAGCATTTATAATTTCTCTGCTGCGCCCCTTCTCGTGTTTGCGTTGCGTTGTTGGTCGGCGGTGGCATGATGCGAGTTGACAGAGCGTTTTGTTATATCTCGTGCAAACTCTCGAGATAAGGTAAAGTGGCAAACGTTAACTCTTGTCACGAGCAATCACAACTGCGTCTCATCTCTTTTCTCAAGTGGCACTTGAAAGGCGACACTCGAGGCAAATCAAAGGTCCAAATGTAAAGCTCTACTTGATTTCCATGCACACGAAGCGCACAAAAGCGTGCGCTGAATTGAAAAGTTTTGGTCTTGTCGTAGTACTAGTATGTGTGCTTTAAAAAATGGAACACAAACAGCCACCTAGTTTCGTTCGTTCGTTCGTTCGTTCGCATGTGTGTGTTGTGAATAGTTTTTCTTTCCTCTCCTCGCGCGTATACGGCGCAATGGGCAAAGCAAAACATCGACGCGAGTGTTAAGTTTTCCTTAACTCGCTTCGAAAATCCTTTCCCTTTTGTGTTGAAAAGCAACAAGAAGGGGGGCAAGTTGAAGACATTTATTTTTTGGCTGCTGCGTTTATTTCCTCTTGGTTCGAGTCGTTAAATATTTTTCCAGCCTCGTTGCGTGTGCTATTCAGTCAGAATGTTGCTACCGTTTCGTCAACCCCTTTCATTTCCTTTCTTCGACACTTAATCTGAAATTCATTATTTCCGGCTTGATAATGAAATTGTAGTGGAAACCATTCGTTCACTCGTTTTTTTTTTTTTATTCGTTTGATAAAAGTCGGGTGAATTAAAAATCAATTGCTAATGGAATGGATGTTTATATTAAATTGGAGTCTTAATTTTGGTTTATTTTTCCTTATTTTCTGACTTTTGCGCGTTTAATTGTATTGCTGCTAATGAAATCGGCGGTCCGAAGAAATTATGAAGTGGACTCGAGTCTCTTAATAGTCATTTCGCTTGACCACGGGTAATGGCATCCTTTGGCTTTTGTGCATTAATCATTTTGTTGAGGAAAGCAATTAAATATTCTCTGTTTACTATATAATTTACCAATTAGGACATGAAAATTTAATTAATCGTGTCTGCATGAAATTTATTATTAAATTTTATTTTCTCTCTTTTTTTTAATGTTTGACTGCGGGATGTATTTTTACCGATCGATCGACCCGATTAAGTTTGAAAGATACGCAAAAGTTTGTCTGTACCATTTCATCAAGCATCAAAAAATAATATTTAAAAATTTATGTCTATGTAGATATCAAATGATAAATATAAAATTTGTTTATTGTGATGATGGACAGTATTGAAGATGAACCAACAACGAAACGCATTTGTCTGCATGATTTACTTCACTGCATCGCTACATTTTGATAAATTCATTCAATTCCAACGAGTTTAGTGGCAATTACGCTATTTTTGACGCCGTTTGGCAGTTTTAATCTCCTTTTTTTGTTATATTTTTAAATTCCTCTCCTGTCTTTGATCGCTCGCTTTACGACGGGTGACACAAAGCAATTGCGAAATTTGTGATTTTTTCTTCCACCCAAACTTTTATAGGAAAAGATAAGCAACAATCGACTTTATTACAGCGCAATTCAGATACGTTGAAGCAAAGAATGCGCTGTAAGGGTCCCGTATAGTTAAAGTTGCGTTAGTTATTGAAGTCGAAACAGCGAGCATTAGCCAAAGTGCATTTATTTCCTCGGGACATTTTTTGTTTTCTAAAAATTTAATTCCGATTCCCATTTTCCCCCTACAACTTTAAAAACTATGCAATTCTCAAATGACTCGGCAGATTTTAAGCAGAAGTGATAGGAGAAAGAAAAGGAGATTAAAACTGCCAAACGGCGTCAAAAATAGCGTAATTGCCACTAAACTCGT
>JAQFZO010001267.1:0-16736 GCA_034695885.1 Geophilus flavus
TATTTACGGTTTTATTATTATTAATTATTGTTTTTCAAAAACAAAAATTGAATTTCATTTTCTTTTCTTTTCTCATTATTTAATTATCTTTATTGAAAAAGAAAAAAAAAATCGACAAAACGTCCTAACAATTGATCGTCCAAAAATGGCTGTACAAAAAAAAAAGAAATCATAATAATGATAATAATAATAATGATATGATTAATAAATGTCATTTTATTCCAAAATGTGTCAAATCGATTCGACTTTTCGGGATGGGTAAAATTCGACCGATCAGTTTTACACTTCCCTCCCTATAACATTCCAAACTCTCAAGAGGCGGATTCCATTAATAAATGAAAACACTGAGGTTGACCGCTCTTTATTAATTGCCTCGAGGGACGATGCAACAATTAGCCACAGGTACCAATTCCCTAGAGGATTCACCAACCACAACAAACGCCCACCGATCGCAGTGCGAGGGAAAGAAACGGTCACCAGATGGCACCACTCGCCATGACGTTTTCCATGGTTGGTTTGGTAATCTAACAATTAAAAGAGCGTTCAATTATTTCTTTTTATTGCTTAATAACAATTGTTTCTCTTCGGAATTAAATCATGGAAATCAACAAATTTTTCATTACGTACTCAATAATAAATTGGGAGTTTATAATAAAACCATTATTCAATCAACAATTATTGATAGTAACAATTTATACTCATTAAAATACATCAAATAGTTAAAAATCAACCAATTATTAAAACCAACAATGAAAATATAGAAAAATGATCCAACAATTCAACTTAAGATTGTTCAACAACACATTAAAACAATTCAAAAAAAACAATGCGTAAAACAACAGGGTATAAAACGCAATAAAAACTCAGTAAACAGATTAAACAACCACGTGACCAACTGTAATTTCACGAGCTCACATGACACATCTTTTCCCACCGCCCGGTCCCTTCCCTTTTTCAACAATCCACAAATCAGTTTCCCCGACAGAAAAGAAAGGGTCACGAGCGCGTTTCCGACAGTCGGAAGACGCCAGTGCTGCTCCGACGCCCACGCACCATTGTTGCCGACTCACGACGCATGCGCCCTGTCACCAAAACCATCTGAAAGAGATGGGAAGGAGGGTGATGGACCGAATCGCGTTCCCGCCTCCCCTTAGGGGGGCGCCTAAGGGGAACTCCGTACGTTTCATGGACATCTCCCGACCCCGGTTCTCATTGTTACAATCGGCGTTTCCATGCATCCATCATCCGGGACCCTAATGACCTTCGGGGGCATCCGCCATGATGTCACGAGGTGAGGGGGTCAAGATGGAGAACCCATCTCCCCCCCAAACCATCCCACCACCCACAAAAAGTTGACATGACGTAAGTAAAAACGGATCCTCCTCTCTGTATGAGACGCATGCGTTTGGTGATTGATATGAGAAATAATAATCAGACGCCATGATTAATGGGCGTTTCCTGTTATCAGTGGCGTCCCACGCGTGCCACGTTTAAGCGTCTGACTCGTCATTCGCGTGCCAAAGGACCAAAGCATGGTGATGGTGATGATGATGGATGACCAAAATGAGGGAAAGAGGGGAGCAATCAAACTAACCCTTCATTTACGACAATATGAGTGATGACAAACTTTCTCCGTGTTTGGGTGGCTGCGAGTAACCTGTAATTACACTTTTCCTGCACACGAACACTCGGTATTTATACTATGTAACAGATTTAGTATAATTCAACGACAAAAAACTCACTTTTCCATATATTTAGAAAGCCCTATAAAACATAATTCAATCATCATCATTTTTATCAAACCTTTAAAATGTTTTCACTCGGCAAAAATCATTACCGAAAGTGTCTAATCATGCTCACAACGTTACAAAACAATCTAAATCGATGACTAGGAAACGGAAAAACATTTTCACAATTCGTTAAGCGTCTTTATATCAACCAATAGAAAAAGAATGAAACGGAATATTTTTTTGGAATAGATTTCGTGTTAAAATCTTTGGCCAGACGGTCACTATTGTGTAACATTAGCAATGCAATTCATCTCTGACTTTTATAGCGTTGCTAACACAATGGAGCGAGATATATTACCCAAAATTTACAGCATCATTAATTGTAACAACGAGTGTTTTGGATATCCAATCGGGCAAATTATTCTCTCCCCCATCTCCGGGATATTACAACGCTATATCCCCCCCCCTCCATCCCCCCCGTTCTCCCGTTCGATCTGCATGCAAGAAATATGTCTTCCGTCTCGATGAACGCGACCCCCACATCCAACAATGAGAATGATGGATGAACGGTGACAATGAAGTCATCAGAAGCGACTCACTTTATACGCCACGCATCACGCGCTTTTAGCATTGTTGACGCTTCTCGTTAAACAGGCGCACGTGCAAATAAAACGTGATGCAACAAACCAAGTGTTTCACGTAAACAAACAAATTGAAAAACAAACAACAAACGGTGAGTTTAAAAAGGTTTAAGACCGTCTAGTATGAAAAGTCGAAAAGCTTCATGCAGAAACGCGGTCAAGCGTTTCTTCTTCTCCGACCGCGTCTCTCAAAACTGATTGAAGATGCCAATCGCCATTCAGGTCTCGACTTTAAAACTTTTCACATGCCTATCAACAATGCACCACACACACTCTTTGCCCTTTTGGTGATTGACACTATCGCATCGCTCTATTCACTCCATCAGATTGAAACTCAACTGGAGAATAAGAATCAGCAAACGCCATCTTGATTCACGTGTCCATCAACAATCCGAATCGTGAAAAAATTCTTTAAGCTGCGTTTCAAACCTGACGAATAACAACAAAAAAAAATTTAATCCCTTGTTTTGCCACCGCTATTATATTATTGCGCCCCCATACGATTCATTGTTATATGAGGATGAATTGATGGGGAGTTTTTCAACCAGAAGTCTTGTTTCCAATTTAACTTATGCGAAATAGGGCATTTCGACGATAAGAAGACTGATATATACGCGTTTCAGAAGTTTCTTTTCTTTTTTTTCAATTTAAAATCGTTGGAATAGACGTGGATTAAGGAAGGCGAACTGAGAAAGTGTTGTCAGAAATGTCCCCAGAGTATTAAGCGTGTTCAACTCAGTGTTACTATGCACATGGCTTTCTTGAAAAGTTCGCCGCGAGGCAGCGCGTTAACGAGGAAACGCGGCATTGGTCTGTGATCGGCCACACGCGAAATTCACGCATGAGGCGCCGCTCGAGCACGAGGGGAACGCGGCAAAGAGATGCCGCCGTGTCCGCTGCAGGCCAATGCGTCTTCATTTTATTGAAAGGGATGCGTGCAACAATGGAGAGGACCAATCAGAGCGGCGGGGGCGGAAAAGGCAATTAAGGGTCCGGTAATGAGGACCCTTGCAACAATAAATCGTGAAAAAAAGTTTTCAAAAATGGCTAAAGACACGTACGATTGTTAAAAAAAAGAAATAATGCAAAATATTCAATTGTTAAAATACTTTTCTTCTTAACAAAAGGGATTATGCCAACAATACAAAACTCAGTATATTGTTATATAAGATACAGATCTCTGAACAATAAACTCGAAGGAAAGGGAATATAAAAAACTTTTTCTCTGAAAGAACGAGTCTATAAAATTTTGATCATTCGTAAACAAATGGCAACTTTTACACGGCTCGATTCAACGCACACACTCAGCGTTTTTTTAATACCCCTTTTTTATTTCTTTTTTTCTTTCCATTTGCTCGCTTGATTAGTGCGCGTGCGTGCCAGACATTTGCTAACGTCATCGTTGCGCTTTGTAACAATATTTGAGGTCAAATGTCGAGCAAGAAAATGGTGTTGGGGCCTCGAACAAACGGCGGAGAAGGGAGGGGTTATTAATTGAGTGGTGAGAATGAACGCCGTCGAAAACACGTGTTACTGATCGCCCACGCACAACAATGGGTGTGTTCAACAATCGTATATCGAACGCGAGGGGAGTGCGTCTGACAACAGACAAAGCAGTGGTATAAAAAGGGGAAAAAAACGTTGCGAACAAACACAACAATACATCACTTTTTATAATAATACAAATCCAAAACGCTTAAAAAGCTTCCTTTAAAACAAGCGTTGCATTCACATCCAGCGCTCCCGATTTTTTCCGATTTCGGCACCCGTCGGTGTACCCCGTGTCTTATCTCAGACGCACTAGGCGTGCGTTCGTCAACGGATTAGACGCTTCAGGTCGATTGTTGGCGAGTGACAGTGCCGATTCCGCCCATCTCCACGCCCTACTAACGCCACTCATTCCACTGTTTCCTTCTTTTAATTCCAATTGTTAAACCAAACACAGCAACAAATTAAATAACGCAAACACAAATCTGCGAGTAATTCTAGGATATTAAGTAAGGCATATATTGATCTCCCATTAAAAAATTTTTTCTATACGCTTTTTGCTTCGTATAACTTCGCACACAAAGACAAAGCCGACGGTAATGTTTCCCTTCACCTTAATGCAAAATATCATTATACTCACAAAGAAAACATGACTAAATGTACTCAATTTTGTGGCAAATTACAACCTATTTTACAACCTCGTATAGAGTAAATGTATGCAAATACATGGCAAAAATACAACCTATCTTGTACATTTCTTATCTGAGTTTTTATTGAAATTAACAAGAAAACTGAGGTCTAATTTTTAGCATTATTATTTTTCTAGTTAATTTTTTCCTTCGTATCGAATTGGAAATAAGGTTAGATCCTGGAAGGAGGGAGGGGGGGTAGATTCTTGCGCCACGCCCCCTTTATTCGTTGATCCCACCCCTCTTCTGTTATTGATGGAAACGCAGCCATTGGCGAGTTACCATAGAGAGAGAGAGAGAGAGAGAGAGAGAGAAGAGAGAAGGGGAGCGAACGCCAACTTTGTAGTAATGAAACCGGAAGTGAAACTGCGTTCTATACCCGGAACGAAACGCGGGGCAACAATGCACTCGTGATAAATGTAAAAGGCAGTGTTGATTTACTGTCCAGCTGATACATTTCTGTGTAAATTTTTTTTTCAGTTATATTATAACAATAAAATAAAAAAAGGGTATTGTTGTGAGATTTAATAATGTACTGAAATAAAGCTTAAATTGCATAGTGGGAAAAAGAATTAAAAATGATAATAACAATGAAAAATTTACGCTAGAATAAATGATGAAAAAGCTAAGGTTTAAATTAACTTGCGTTTGCAACGATGACATTGTTTCAAAGTGCACCCGAGGCGCCAAATTAAGCCTAATGAGTGGGGTCGAGTGAAACGCGGAGGATGAGAAAGGGGGTTTGGGAATGGAAGGTGGTACGGTGAAGCGAATCCGCTGCTGTGTGTGTGAGAGAGAAACGAGAGTTGATGTAATTAATATGCAAATTAATTACAAAAGGAAAATTACACGGGGGATGACGTCAAATACGAACGGGCCGCCTAATTAGAAATGGAGGTGACCATGGCAACGCGACAATAATTGGGTTACGCTCAAATCAGAACGCAAATTCAACAATGCGCATTTTGCTCGCTTATCTGCTCGCTGGAGCGTCGTTCATAATCGCATTAAAGTGCAGTGGCAATTCATTATGGCGCCAACTAATCAACAATGGGGACCAGATAAGCCAAACTCGCGCGTTTGCGATATCAACAATCCGCGCACGCATCACGGCTTGGAACATTGTTACAAAGATAAGGGAAAAGGTGATTTTTATAATGGAAAATTTTACATTTTTATACTTTTACTCACAAATATTATAAAAATATTTAAAATAACAAAAAAAAAATTCAACAACTTCCATTACAACAACACACATTGTTACACCTTACCCCCAACAATTCCCCGAACCCCGAGTGCCCGAGTGTGACAAGGTGTCAAGCTAATTGAGACACAAGAGGGGTGCAAATGATGGACGAGACGCTGCCCTCATCCCCTATACACACACCTAGGCTCAACTCCGAGTCACCCCTCGTTGCCTCTTCTCGATTCCTTTCTCAGGTTCCGCGTCGAGTTCGATCTTAAACACATTCCAACAATCCCTCCCACACACAAAAAAAGGAGAAGAAAACCTCCACATTTGCGCACTTTATTCCAAGCGGCGACATCTGAGCGCGACAATTAAGGACGCATGCGCGGCACAATCCTTTGACGTCTCCCTTCCCCCTTATACCGCGTCTGCTTCCTTCCGGACGGATGGACGCGAGCGTTCGAATTCGTTTACTACCCATACTCAACTCCACAACCCCCATTCCAATTTCCCCTGGTGGCGAAATTGATTACATTTGATTTACAAAATGAAAAGGAAAAGAAAAAAAAACTCACAAAACTCATTTAGAGCAACTTGTAATTTAACTACTTGATGGTGAGATGAATAAATTAATTAAGTCACGTGACATGCCCTTCACATCACCTTATCCATTAAGTCTAACGCCAACACTCCCAATTTCCTCGTTCACTTTTTAAAACCATTAAATTTGCATTAAAACCCCAAACACAGTTTCTAAACACACAGTCTGTAAAAATCATTAAAATTGATCTATCTCAACTACAATAATTCAAGTTATTTGGCTGTTAACATTGAAAATGAATTCCCTGAACAGTATTACACAGCATTATACACATTATACTCAATTACCATTACCAACCCATAGTGTGTCCACTTTGCAATCCATCAACTGTACAAAGACAATCTGGCCAAACATCTACTTATCGGTAAACGAACCAAATCACCCACGTGGAAGGATGCTCCCATTTCTTACCCTTATACCCTCATCCCCCGCTCTCTTTCCCTACACCTACACATACCCACAATTCCACACACCACCCCACACCCACTTCTCATCCAAGTGCAATTACAAAGGTATTAGACAGATTTAGTGGAAAATGATGAGATATATACCCTTACACTCTATACCCCCCATTCAATCTCTTAATATCCCCTCGACTCATCATCGACTCGCATAAAACCCCTCATCCATTCCCTCCTCCTCATCCCACCTTAAGAAATTCTATTTTACATTAAATTATGTTGAAGAGGGAAATAAAAAAAAATTATCAACATGAGAAACTTGCAAATTTCAACGCTAGGTTTTGTCCTATCTATTATTGGAAAAAAAAATGGGATGGGAAAAGGGGGTGACTTATGGACGCGTGGCCGAGTGTGAAGTCCAGATAGGAGCACCCCCATCTCACCCCACCCATACTCCTATCCCCGTGTCTCCCCACGCTTATCCCACGGGCTCCTCAAGTCAGCGTCCACTGATAACAAGACCTCAGGGCTCCGTGTTGCCAACGCGCTCAAATCTTCTTGGCAGTTGGATGACCTCTTGCCACCATCACTCGAAAATGTGTTACAACCACTAACAATAGGATTAGAAATAAAGTGGAAGCGAGATAAAAATTTTTTCCATATACTGTATAAATGTAGCAAGAAATGAGTGTGTCATAAGGGGGGAGTAGGGGAAATGGAAAGATAAATGTGCATTGCAGAAAAGCTTGTTTTAATTCAACGTAGATTTAATGCGTTTTGATGGAGAGTAAATTCAAGGCACTATGCTGCGCTGTGTGGTCCAAAAAATAGTCTTGTTCACTGTAGTCATTGCACTCGACCAAGGCAGAGTTCATTAGAGCGTCGGCACAGACTTGTGTTGACCAAAAACAAGTGGAGTGGTTAAAACGACATGACTTTTCACTTGCCTCCTCGTATAAAAAGAAAGGGACACACACTCGACACGAACCTAATCTCAATCTTCGACCGATCACACAATACACTCGACAAACAAATGTAGTAAATCCCTTTTTAATGTCACACAAGATACACACCCACGACCTTTGCGGGAGTTTCTTTTTTATCTAATAAAAGAAATTTGAAAAAAAATCAAAAATCAACACGAAGGTCATAAACCGAGGCTACAATAGCCGCGACGTTCGTGCAACAAGGCTTTAATGACACTCGACAGTGTTGTGCCTGCGAGCTATTGATATATTATCAGCCGCATGGGGATGGACTCATTACGATCGCCCGGGGTCGAGACTAAGACCCCCTTCGAGCTCAGCGTCCGCCCATCCGAGAGTAATAGGCCTGAATTAGGCACGTGATGAATTTTCATGGCACACGCAAAGGACAGTGGGAAGAGCTGCAGAACACCCTTTGGTTATTCTCTATTTGATTTCCTAGAATTCTTATTTTATCGGCTATACATTTTAAAGCGACCCTATTTATGCTATATTATATATATAGAAAACTAAAGACAAAGTGAACGAACCAATTGGATTTTGGGGAATGAAAACATCGCATTTGTAATTTTCATTACGAAAGTCAGTGATCAGATAATTTTATCCATTTATTACGTCGCCAAAAAGTTAATTTAAGTCGCCGTATCAGGCTTAGAAAACTTGATTATTTTGTTTTTGTTCTTTTCTTTCTTTCTACTAACACACATTATTGGGTGATGACTTTAAGTCGGCCATCTTTTGAACTTTTTCATTTCCGCTCATTGTTTCCAGGGGAATGGGCGTCCGAATTTGAAATTCAAAACACACATCATAATTTGGAGGATTCCATTAAACGAAGCACTCGTGCTGCGATAACGAGTCTACAGCAACGCCTCTGGGTATGAAGTCGAAGCAACAACAGACAAAAGGGCGCCAAAAAACAACCAATCACAAAGCAAGGAAAAAAGGGAAAAAAGAGAAGAAGAAAAAAAAATAGGATGCCAGCGGGCATCTTCATGCGCGCATGGTCATTGGAGCGTGGCGCAAAGAAAAATGATTGCTTTTGCGGATTGACTTAAAGGCGTGGTGGTGTAAGGCGCGTGCGCTTCAATTTCGTCGTCGTTACCATGGAGAATTTAATTCAAGTTTGTAGTGGGCCTGTGTGAAAAAAAATAAAACAATGCGAAACCATTCACAGTTGAAATCGAATTAAACGCTTAACACTTTGTAACAATGACCTCTTTCCTTATGATTTTTATGATCCCCACTTTGTCCATTGTTTGCGTCCATTCTTGGGCCCAAATAGCGTCCGGAAATAAGTCCATTTACCTACATTAGGACGCTCTAAGTGCGAGACTCCCTCCTAATGCAATAAATTTCCTCGCCGAGTGATGGGCTCGTTGACCAATGGTCAGTGCAGCGTTTTCTCTCTCCACTCACACTCTCTCTCTCACTCCCTCTCTTTCGAAAGATTTCCACAAAATTTTTTTTTGAACGGGTAATTGATCGGCTCGAGGGAACGCGTTCGTCTTTAATTGAAGAACGTGCACAATAATGCGCGCAGGGGGCCATGAAATCGTCTCTCAATGAAGCAGCGGTAATGAACTTGAGGTGAAGCGCGTTTGCTGTAACAATAGTGAGTATTGTTTAGTGGAATCCGTGCAATAGTGCCCCCCTTTATTCCTCCGCGAAAAAAAAATAAAACGGAATGGATCGCTGCGTTTCTTTATCATAGAATCGAACAATCAATTGAAAATGGATAAAATAAAAATAATCAGTTTTCAAGTGAATTATTAAGATTAAGCTTCAAAAATATACATTTTAACACTCAATAATGCCAAAGAATGTAATAAAAAAAATGATTGTTAAATCAATAATTGGATTGTTGACATTCTTCGATAACAATTCACCATTTTTCACAACAATATCAAACATTCCAGACACGTTAACCCCTTTTTTTTCTCTCTCTCTCGGTCTCTTTCGAGTCTTTAAAAACCCCCATTTGAGTCCATTCCTGTGTCGACAATCAATTTACAAACTGCTCATTGTTGTGTCGAGTGGGTCGTGGAGTAGGGGGTAAGGGAGTTCGCCATTTTGTCTGAAAAGGGCCAAACAAGAGTTGAATTGAGACGGCGGGCAGATTTATAACCCTCGAGGCATTCAATCCAGAACCAGAACCAGAAAACGCCAAGGTGGGCGTGTCATTACGTCATTCATCACGTGAGAGGGACGCGGCCTTTCAATTTGCAACAATCGCTGGCCGGAGCTCGTGAGAGGTAGGCGTGGTTCTGGCGGGAACATATGGAACGCGGGGTGGTCAAAGAGAAACGCTAAGTGAGCATGCGCATTAATCAAACACCTATTACCTTAAGGTCGATTGTTGCATGAGTTCCACGAGAAAGAAAAAAAAAAGGGGGAATGAGATTGTTGCTGTATAACAACGGGAACTAAGATGGATGATGCCGGGGTCAACGAGAGTCAAGTTGAGTCGACAAAAGCATATTTTCACAAAATACAAATTCATCCTCTGACATATTTTGGCATTGTAGTCAACATGCTTGTTTTGCAGCCCGGTTGCCCCAACAACATGATGTTGTTGGCAAATCATCGTATTGGAAAAACAGCGCATAAAGCAATATTCCCTTCACTTTGAACATCAGTTTTATTTCTAAATTT
Source organism: Geophilus flavus (assembly GCA_034695885.1). Classification (NCBI taxonomy): domain Eukaryota; kingdom Metazoa; phylum Arthropoda; class Chilopoda; order Geophilomorpha; family Geophilidae; genus Geophilus; species Geophilus flavus. Next base: position 10,381 of record JAQFZO010001267.1, read on the forward strand.
TATATTTTTATATTTTTATATTTTTATACTTTTTTAAAAAATGTATTTTTCACTGCTTGTTTGTTTTGAACATGTACGTGCATCCCTGGTGCGTTTCCCTTGCGTCTCTCTCTCTCTCTCGCTCTCCCTCTCATATTAATAAACTAGGAAAACAGGTGGCTTTTCCCACACACATCACATCGCTCCACTGACTTACTATAGGCCTAACATGAGGGTCTAGCGCAGAAAAATACGAATATATAAGATAGCCCCTCAGCTTAGGAAACGAAAAACATGGATGATTATAACAATAAAAAATCATTTTAACAAGAAAAAACTGTTTTCAACAATAAAAATCATGTTTCCAACAATTAAAATCGTGTTTTCGACTATTAAAACCAGTCTTTTCAGCAGCAAAAAACTGTTTTCAACAATAAAATCCGTGTTTTAACAATTAAGGTCATGTTTTTCACAAATAAAAAGGTTAAACTCACTAATCCTTAATTTACCCCCTTATTGACATTTTAAACTCCATTATTTCAGCATGCACCTACCTACATTTCTTTGTTAAAACTCCTTTAAACTCGAGTCGAAACCTCCCAAAATTCACACTGCACTCCAATTTCTCTCTCCCATGCACTTTCTTCATTAACCCAGCACCCTATCTGTGACAATACAACTCCAACAACAATTCGCACCAAACAACCCACTCCACCACCTGTCCACAGGTGAACAGGTTGAAGAAGATCAAAGACGGCGTCCCTCAAGTAAAAAAAAGATGGCGAGGGGAGGAGATGCACCAACAAGAACCATTCAAAATGGCTCCTCTATTGGCGGCCACTTCACTCAAGAGGGTAACACGACTAAGGTAGGCTGTAGGGAGGAGGAAGGAGGTCGAAAATACGGTGGACATACATACATCCCTTCTCTTTTCTCCCCTTTACCCCCAAGTGGATTCTAGGTTTTAAAACGTCGGGAAACGCTTGACCTGCGTTCCGTCTTATAACCACCGCGTCGTTGGTCATCGTGTCTAAGACGCCGACAGAGGAAAAAGAGACGGGGTCCCGGAGGGGAATCGTTTGTAAAGACGCGGGGGGAGGGGGAACGGTAGCCATCGACCCCCACGGCGTTTGAACAATGGTGACACCCGGGCGCGAGCCGCGTCCGTCGTCATGGAAACGGAGAACATCTTGGCCGTCGCCATCTCGGTCGGCTAACAATGCTGCTTTTTACCCACCCTTCTTGCAGCTGCTCCACCCATTGTCGAGCATTGTCGAGTCTGCTTTCCACACCAATGAAGAAGAGAGAGACGCTGCGTTCTGCAAAAGGGGCGTGGTCGGGGGGTGAAAACGGGCGTACGCATTTCACGCTACGGGGCACACTTTGTGGGTGTGGCGGGAACGGCGTCTCAAGGTGCTGCAATGTAAAAAAAAATATTCTCTCGCTTCTTTTTCCCTCCCCCTTCGACACATCTCTCCCGAGGTCGTCTCACAATACCCTTGCGATACCCCTGGCTATTCGAGGAACCCCCCTACACTCGAAAAACTCCGCCTACCAATCCACAAACTCCGCCTCGAAAGCCCGAAAAAATCGTCTAGACATATTTTAGGCTTATTTAGCATCTTTCTTTTTCCCGCATATATCCATCCATACAGTGCGTTTCTGGAAAAGTGTCAATATTTTAAGTGGGGTAGGTGTAATCCGTGCCAACCTTTGATGTCTTTTACAGATCGGTATCACAAAACCATGGCAACTGACGAAGGGTGATGGTGATGTGTGTGTGGGAGTGCAGAGAGAAAATAGGGGTTGAGACTAATCCGTAGCCCAGCTGTAGTTCACGATACACCAAACGCCAGAGAGGATTACGGGGTCCCGCCCTTGGCTAATTTGCATGTGGGTGGAGTAGGGAGGGAGGGGGAGAGAAGTGTGAGAGGGAAAAGAGGGAGGTGTCACTGATATCATCATTTATTCTCTACATCTCCCATTCTCCCCTTCGCTAGAATCAATTGATGCAAATTGACATGGCATCTGGGGTGGTTGCACTGGTGCACGTGGGGTTAAATACGATTGCTGATGGTTTATTTGTTTCGAAAATTATTAAACTCACAAATCATTGAAATCGCGTCGATATTATACATATACAAATTGATTGCATAAACTCGATCACAGCGAGCATTAACACTCGCGCGTTAAAATCTAATAGCAATAAGCTGTCCCCTGTGCTTCACTGCCATGCACTGAATTTTTATGCCATATCTACAAAATATAAAATTGGTGACAAAAAAAAATTCGTTCCCCATTATCGTCCGCATTCCATTCATGCCCTGAGCGAATTCCCAACTCTTTCCCCTCATTATGCCCGAATACTTGCTAGCTGCTCTGCATCGCACCGCACAACACAGCAGAAAACGCAGCAGAATCGCGGGCGTCTCGTCAGCCAGCGCTGCACAGCTCCGCTTTTCGTTCGTTTCTCTCACCGAGTCCTCGAGTTTCGTGCAGGCACGAGGCGGGCAATTTGGTCCCGTTATTGCTGTATTTGCTATCGCGCGCGCCCAGAACGCTCTTCCACAACATTAAGCTAAGTACAAGTTGGAAAAGGATGGCCATTTGGAACGCGCGCTTTCCCTCCACCCCCAAGACGCGGGGGAGAGGGTACGAGCGAATGCGAATGAAATATTAAACTATAAATTACAAATACGAGCCAACATGGAGGACGGAAAAGCGAGAGAGAAAGAAATATCAGATGAAATGTAAAACTGGTTGCTAACGGCAACCAAATTCGAGTTACCACGCAACTGCACATTTCAGAAACTCGATATATACATAGAAAACCTTCCCCCACATACACAGACACACACTGACACTCAGAAACGCAGAGCGTTGCAGCAAAAAGTCAATGCTCGTCGATTTACATCAATCGACGATTGATCACTTTAGTCTCGCCACCTGATAAATGGCGTCCTGCTGTCACCGTGGCTACCAATCATGGGCCCACAAGTGGTGGTAATACGTTCACAGTCCCTAATCGAGACCGTCTATTTCACTTGCTAATAGAGGGTGGGGTCTCACGTGGCGTTTGTCCGACACCATCACGTCTTTATTAACAATGAGGGTGAACACGCGTGGGTGTGGGTTGCAACGGGGAAAAGGGGCGCTGTGTGCAGTGGCAGCTGTAGGCTACAAGACTTAATTGGCAATATATTTTGGCTTATTACCGCAGTCAATTATACGGTAGGGCGTGTACAAATGCACTCTTGTTTTCTTTTCTTTCTTTTTTCCCTTTTTTATACGAACATTTGGTAAAATTAGAGACAAGAAAAAAAATAATTGTTACAAAATTCCCAAAATACTCCCTAATAATATTTTAAAACAATGATCATTGTTTAAAAATATTATTAAGGAGTATTTTTTGGGAATTTTGTAACAATTATTTTTTTCTTATTTCTTTGAATAGAATTATTTGCAACAATTTAGAAACAAACGAAAATTTCTAAATAATATCGATATTATTTAGAAATTTTTGTTTGTTTCTAAATTGTTGCAAATAATGTTTGAAAACATACGGTATTCAAAGATTATTTTCTTCCTTTTCCAATGAATTTAAAAATGTTGCATAAAAGTGACAGTATTATTACGAATCGATATATAGTATTTGTAATATGAAACCATTCTTAATCGAGTATACAGTTACAAACACAGCCGCGTTTCATTTTACCTGGGGTTAACCACACCAACCCCAGGTTAACCCGACACTTATTGCCTTTTCCCCCTCACAATCCCTACGGACGGGGGTGAGAAAATTTCTCATGTAATCATTAAACGCACCTGTGTCGTAAAACACCGACATAAAAGAAAACAAATAAAAAAAAAAGGTTTTGATAGAAGAAGCAAAACACAATTTTTTCAATATAAAATTCCTCTGTCGGTATTACTGTATTTGTAACGAGGGTTAATGTCCACTTCCCCCAGAATGACGTACGAGCAAGGGCAAAAGATCGCGTTCCAAACTGCGTCTGTGCTTATCGTGGACGCACCAACGCGCATCACGTGCATATGTGAAGGAACGCGGTCTTCTATTATTGCATATAAATCTCGGCATAAACGTGGGGTTATCACACACTAGGGGGCAGTCGAATGACCACACCGCATCAACAATGGCGCACAGATAGCAATTGACATCAATCATCAAAACTATGGGCAACTGTTGACAAAATCTTAAAAAAATAAAACTTTCCCCGCATAAAACAAGATAAAATTCAAATTAGAACACTCGCAAAAATGCTTTAAAACTAAATATCTTCCTCCCGAGCAACGCTTAAAAATTTAATTTTCAGAGAATTAAAAGAGACACATGCAATAAACCCGACCCTCGCATTAACCCTACTAACCCTAGATGAAAATCACACTTACCTGTGTCATTACCCCTACAAACACACACTCACACAACACATTAATCCAAATTAAAAACACGTGAAAAAAATAATAGTTTAAAAAAATAACTTTTAAACTTTTTTTTCTAATATAAAATTAAAATATTAGAAACCAAAATAATTAGCAAACCACGGCAGAAAACGACGACGGATGGAGCGAGGCGTGTACGGGCGAAATCTGCACTCGAGGCGGAACGACAAAGCAAAGGAGACGGGCAAGTTTTGCGTGGGCGCCGCTCTATTGCTAGGCTTATGACAGGATCAGGCGGTTCGCTCAGCCATCTTATAGGACGGCCGCCATCAGCCACAGTGCACTGAGCAGAGTAAATTTTGCTGCTTAATCAAACAGAAAACGCACGGCGGCTGACAGAGCACCGCACACCGACCATGAAACGCCAATTTCTCCTCCTTGGCCGGCCACGATGCCCCGCCCCACCGTCTAAAAAAGGCCCAAAATCGGCCCCTTGTCGTTCAAGTACATCTGATCGCTTCTGCAATTTATACGGCATAGGGTTAAATGAAGTCCGTCAAGCAATTCCCACATTCCGCGTTAAACGTCACCAAAAAAAAAAATATTGCTTTTCTCAGCCTGTATCCGGACTCAGAATTTCCCGGAATTTTTTTTTTACCAGAGAAAAATTCGGAAAAAAAAAATTTCCGGATTTTTTTTTTTTTTTCCAAATTCCAAAATTCGGAAAAAAAAATTTAGGTGAAAAAAATTTTTTTTTTTACCCAAGCCGAAAATCCGTGAATTGATGGAAAGCCGAATTTAAAAATGAAGGAAATAAAAAGTGTAAAAAATATCGCTTTGGATCAATGTTAGTTGTTATAAAACCCACCTCGAACGAACCACCACGGAACGCATCTTCCTTCAATCATCATCTTGTATAGCTCATCCCGAAAGACGCGTGCGTCTCTCTTGAAGGAGTAAGTCCAACAAAACGCCTCGAGGCCCGTGTACAAGTTGACGCCTCGGGGCAAAGCTATCGGCTTGCGATCAAAAATATATGAGGCGTTAATGTCATGCTATTGTGCGCGTTCCTTACTCCTAATCTCAATTCGATACCTTCTTAAAATTTTCCACCCCCACGCGTCCCCATGTCCACCAACACAGGGTGGGGTTCCTCCAAGCGAAATTAACGCAAACCGCCCCCTTCCCACCCTTCGAGGCACAACCCAGCGTCTCTCAAGCAATCTAATTAGAAACAAGGTACATGAAGCATTAATGCGTGAGACGAACGCGCAACGCCAGATAACAAACAACCTCCTCCCCACCCCCCACACACACACCCGACATCCCCCCGTCGTCTTTTCCTTCTCTGCAACAAACTCGCTGACCCAGAAGATCCACCAATCCCACCACCAAAGACGCAGCACCAATTTCGTCTTTACCAGGTGCAAAAAAAAATAAAAAATAGAAAAATAAAATATCTCTTCGGAAACCACTGCTATGGTAACAGCATCCATCTTGTCCGTTCCCATTTGCATATGTGGGAGGAGGATGGAGGAATGAAAAAAAATTTGATTCGAAATAAGCGAGGAAGGTTAGAGATGGGGTGTGTCAGACATCTTAAAGACAACTTCACTCATCCCCACCCTTTTACACGGCTCCCCCTGGCTGTCAACGTGGAGGCGTTGCAGTCAAGCTTGAAATCAGCTCACCTGTGCAACCAGCTGCTAGCCCCATCTGCCACCCAAAGGAATCACTGACCCACCCCTCCATCCTCGCCATCTACCTCTCCATTTCCCCCATTTCAGGTTCAAAACAAGAGAAAAGGCTCATGGGAACGGATACGAGTGCCAAAAAGATGCGGCAGATTTATGTCAACAGTTTTATAGAAAAATATCATCATGTGCAACAAAGTGGAAAATAATTCCCGTACTCCCTTACTCGTACTTCCTTACATAGAAAACATAAAAAAATATATATAAAGCTGCTCAAACCTT
>JAQFZO010001268.1:0-16734 GCA_034695885.1 Geophilus flavus
AGTTCTGCATAATACTGTAGAATTTTATTTTTTTAGTGACTAATGAGTATGTATAACACATTTTTATATTTCACTTGTTAGTATGTCTATTATAAGTATGTGTATATTCTTTTAATTTTTTTTTCAAAGTTGTGATAACTCATCGAAGTACTTTTTTTTTGTACTCATTTCACCGACACCTGTATTTTTTGCAGCTAAGATAAATATATGTTGCTTGTAATTTATTATACATTCGTTTGGTTTCTGTTTTTGTTTACGAGTTATTCACCCGAGTTTCTTGGTAATACGATGATGGTGATGATGGGTTATCGTGTTTAAGGTTCAGATTGCTCGATCACGTTTAGAAAGTTAACACCAGGTGGCACGTACAGATTAGAAATTAAAGCGACGAAGATATCAACGTTGTTAATACAAATAAATAAGAATTCTTTTAATTTCATGTATAGATTAAATTAAATTAAGGATTTTGTTTTAATTTGGATATTTCATGCGAAATACGTCATTCAGTCAATCCTAGTTCGCGATTGGTCGTCGGTTTCCGCGGGAATTTAGTTCTTGACAGATGAGTAATGACTGAGCAAGGATATTATTTTGAGAACTTGTTGTTTGTAGCACCAAATGCGTAGAAGTCAGGAGAAAACCTAAGGTAAGGATTCGAGTTTTTATTTAAATTTTCCAGGTATTTGCAGATCTAAGATAACCCAGCTAAAAAAATTTTTAAAAATTTAACAAAGAATTTTTTTTAAAATTCAAATATTTACAAAATTTTTAAACAGAAAGCCTACGGAATTAAACTTTGTGAAATTTTGCCAAAAATCTTTCATAAAAAATCAAAATTTGTAACATTTACAAAACAGAGATTCAATTACACAAATAATTTGCAAAAATTTTATAAACTTTTTCACCTGGGTTCAGATAGTAGGAAATAAATGTGTTTCCAATTCAATCATCTATGGATCTTGATGGCTGGATTTATTAAAAATCCAAGAAATAATGATTTTATGCGTAAATATTTTAAATCAAACTGTAAAATAAAATTTGTATGTACACAACAAAAAAAAAAAACAAGACAAATGATAAATTTGCCATCTATTTAATTCTGCTCTTTCAACCCTTTTAAGTAATCTGGTCAAGATGAATTACAATTGAATTATTTTTAATAGAATTTTATCTGACTATTCATCGGAATGTTTTGGTCCAAGTTTAAGCTAAAGCACAAAAAAGAATGAGCTACATCTTTGCAATCGACAACACTGATGATTCAAATGACCGATCCGATTCTTGGATAAATTTAGTTTCACCCGGTTAAAACTGACTGACAGGAACACGAAAGATAAAATCCAATCAATAGCTTTGGTATAAAAGAGTTGAAAACCGTTTTTCCCCTCTCACTCTTCTCGTTTAGTCATCAGTTTACATGGGACCCCCTTTTTTTCCTTCTCTTTAAATTATTTGATAATTTTTCAATTAAATATATCGCAGATTAAAAATGACCACTTCCCTTTGCGATAGATACACAAAAAAAAACAAAGTAAGTTACAGAAATCAAATTTGACAGTGCCAGGGAATTAAACAAAATAAAAAAAAAAAAGATTCATTCGCTTAATTTCTTTTCAGTTTCCTTTTGCATACAATCGTGTCCATTCTCGAGCTGCGAATAAATAAAAAAAACCTTTAGTTAGAAAATCGAATTAATTTGACACAAAAAAATAATTTTTTAAACCTGTTTTTATGGCTTCTGCTTCGTTCACTTTCCACTGTTCGGCGACATCGTTAGCAAGAGGATCATCCGGGTTTGGAGCACTAAGCAAAGCTTGGATGGACAATAGAACAGTGCGAATTTGTAATGCAGGGCTCCATTTATCTGGAATTAAAGGATTAAAATGATGTTAATAAGTGAGGAAATGTTTGATTCAAGGTTTGGTATTTACCTTTTAAAATATCTAAACAAATTCGGCCCAATTTATCTATATTTGGATGATAAATTTTTGTCATGAAACGCACTTTGGGAGCAGACATTGGATACTCCTCAGGCAAAAAGAGTTCTAATTTAAACACGCCACCGTCAAATGGAGACTAATTCGATAAAAAAAAACATATTTTTTTAGTAAAAGCTTTATTATATCCATCAAATACGAGTTCCATCGTGACCGAATGCCCAAACGATCGGCACGATGCACCGACTAGCCTCAATCGTAAACGCCATTTGCCAAAAGCAAGATGGCTGCCACTAAAGCACGAAATTGTTGTTTTGAGGGTAAAAAAATTGAGATTTTTCGTTTTTTCGTCGATTAAATCGACGTTCGATTGCAGGGATAGTTCGATAACGCATTAATGTGCATTCTCTTCGTCGTTTGCATTCGGTTTTTGAGGGGGATCTCGTTTAAATACCTCTCAACTTACCCCTTCTGGCCCAGCGACAACAACATGAAAATACCTAGCATTTTGCTCGTCGGGAACGGCGCTTATTCCAGGTACTGGTTCGGCCATCAAACGTTGAGTTTCCTTTGGAAAATTAAATGGAAAAAAATAAAGAGTTTGTGTAAACAATAGATGCAAACCAGAACGAATTTTATTGTGTCATTTTCCGATTTTTTTTGGAAGGGATTTTATGGGATTTGGCACGATCGGTATTTATCTTTAATTTCTACCTTGATTATTCTCCTCGGCAAACCCGCCATTGGGCCGAGTATTCGATGCCGCCAGTTGAGGTTAACGCGACAAAACACACGTTCGGACAAGCTTCCTTTCTTTTTCGATTTAAGTATGGCAGAGCGGTGGCGTGGCGGAAGTAAGCCGCGGGAGAGTTTCGTATTATTTATTATGTGTATTTTTTGTGTTGTTTTTTTCCTCGTGTGTTTTTAAATGGTTTTGTAAAAATTTAATTTATTATTTATTTAATAAATGCATTAAGTTTGCGTTTGATGTAAATTAGTTTATGAATACGAAATTGTGTTCATAAATTGTGACGTCATTTGATCGATGCACGACAGGGAACGAAAGAAGCCGAGTTTAGCCGAAGTGTAAACTGCAAATAAATTAATGAAAAGGTATGTATATCTGGGATTTTTCATTTTATAAAACGTTAGTATGTTGAAAACGATTTTATTGCAAGAAATTAGAACGAAACTCACTAAAACCATCGCAAAAACTTTCAATAATCGCCACCAGACGGCGCGAACAAAATGTCGATTTACCATAAAAACATTAATGTAAAAACATTATTTTATTAACCTTTCAAACCGTCTCGATACAAAATAACCACACAATCATAATAAATATAAAAAAAATACAACACACAATCCCATAAATCAACACACGATCCCAAATAAAAACAAACCAACAAAACTCATAAAAAACATTCCAACTTTTCCTCCCATTTCCCCATTAAATCATAAAAAACACTCGATGCACCTTAAATCAATCTCGAAAGATAATTTTTCACACGATTTCCGACTCCTAACTCCCGTTTCTGACCTCTGGTGGTGGCGGTAGTAGTCGTGGTCGAAGTCGTAGTGGAAGTCGTGGTGGATTTAGTTGGAAGTAACAATCTTCGCCCTCTGTCCAGAGTCTCCAGACCCAAATCCCTCGTTTTCTTCCCATGTTTCAACTCCCGCAACTTTTCTTCCGCCTTTTTCTTGACCTGGGTATGCAATTTTTCGAAATTTTTAGTAAATTCTCTCGCATAACCGACGAATTTCTTGATCGGTTCGATATTCAACGTGATGTTATGCTGCGCAGCTTCTTCCAACTCTCTAGTTACAATCTTCACTGACGTCAACATGTAGTCGTTACCATAAATGATCATTTTCACCATCATCGGGTTGTTCAAATCGAGAATACTTTGGACATAAACCAACAAATTGTCGGTTTGCTTGGAGACAAAGTCCAGAAAAATTTGCATCAAGTCGGTACCGCCGTCTTCGGCTTGCCTGCGTTGCAAATTTGAAAATTCTTCTTGTATTTCTCGTCTAAACTTTTCGATTTCTTCAATTCCAGGTACATTCGGCATGGCTGTGGCATGGCCAACGAGGAAGAAGAGGAAAACTAGGAATTTTGAAGTCATTTTCTGCTTCTTGGATAGAGTTTTCTTGCTGATCGTCAACGACTGAAGTGAAATTCTGTTATGAACTGAGGATTTGATCGCGGAAACAGGTAAATAAGGTGTTTTCCCGGCCTATGACGAGTGAATCTGTGACAAACAACAGTTAGTCATGTACGGTACACAATATGGTTACAAATGTTGTGGGTGGTACAATTATTGGCCTCGACAGCAAAGAGTGAGTCAAGTTTTGTATACGGAAAATAGGTACCATTTTTGATGCGTAGAAATGAACAACCGGGTTCTTGCAGTCTCAAACTCTTGTCGATTTTTGTTTATAGGCAATGAAGTGTCTTTGTTTTGTTAAAATTAATAATCGAGGTCATTAAGTTCGACTTTTTATGGGGTTATTTAAATGATTTTATGAAAAATGTTGAAATTTCGTTTTTGTTAAGATTCTAAGATGAAATTTCCACATCTTTGGCTTTTGTGTGATTTCCAGGCTGGGAAAAAATCCTATAATATGTTTGTTTATTTGTCTATTTGTCTATTTATTGAATTGGATTTGTAAACAACATTACGAGGACGATGATGTGAACAAATGATGTAGGTTAAATACGAGGAAAATAACTGTGTTCTTGTGACTCTGACTGTGCCATCTGTTTTGCCTCCATTGTTAACTCTCTTGAGATAAATTTAAATTTGATTTTCTTGCAATTGCCATTGCATCACACCAAAACGGTCACAATGGTCACAATGATCATTTCATGATCTGGTCTAATACGAAGTAATTGAAATTTATTGTATTCGTGTGATTGAAATATTAGAATTGTGAAATGTTTTTCAACAATGGTGAGGAAACTTTCTTTTGTTTACGTACTTGTACGATATAATGGTTTTATTCAGACAAGGAAAAATAATAGTTTTTTATTTTTTTTTTATTTACTGTATTCTTTTTGTTCTTATTTCCTTTGGTTCATTCCATATTGGGAAATTCCATCATAGTTACATATTGGGTGAGAAGTTTATATAAAATTTACGTCATATGATCCATTTCACTACAATACACAATTACAGGTGGCTCCATCGTGTGGAGAAAATTGAAATCTTATAATATCTGGCTCCATTCTTGGTACTAATCATCAGTACTTTACAAACATAAAAACTAGACTTTACAGTAATAATACAATTTCCCAAAAACCAATATCACCTAGAATTAACCATGGTTTAATCTAATTTCACTTCTGGCTGCCAAAATTCAGGTCACGTGATCAATTATATTTGTGTACAGTATTTGGTATTGGAGAATCGCGTTCCCAAAAAAAAAAAAAAAATCGCTAACTCCATATACGGTATTTACAAATTACGTTCCGAATCTTTTTAATCTCGAAAAATTGAAGTTTTACACAAAAAATACACAAATCAAATAGAAAATAATAAAAATTCATCAAACAACAACAACAACAACAAAATTCACAATTTACAAATTGATAAATATTCACCAAACATTTGTGTGGTTAAAAAAAAATAAACAACTTAAATACATATAAACGCTTTATTACGAGCAGTTACAACATAAATCGTTACATTTATGCAAAAAAAGAAAAATTACCGATTAAATCGGTATTAAACTTCTGACGAAAGAAAAGACGAAATGAAAGATTCCACCGGCGAAGAGACTCGTCAGAGTCGAAATGCACTGACCTTGCAATTTCTTCATCTTGCCCTGAGCCTTATTCAACTGACCGATGAAAGCCTTGTCGTTCGTCAGATATACATCTTTCTGAATGTGGTCTTTGGTCATATCCAGACCCGCTTGAAAGTAGTTGTAACAGAAAGCGCTCATTGCTTGCGCGTGCTCCAGTTTCCCGTTGGCCGAGACCAACATGGGCGACAGCATCGTGTCGAAGGCGTTCATCAGACTAGTTTCCTTGTTCAGACTCGGGCTGTTGCGAACGCTGCTGGTCAGAGTCGCCCATTCATTGTCGATGAATTCCTGGATGTTGGTCTGAAGGGTGATGTAAGGCCCGAGTTTCTCGTTTTGGGCATTCGCAACGCCGACGATCAGAGCGAACAGACAAAGGAATTTGGCTTGCATCTTATGGAAACGAAGGAAAATCGGAATTAATTTTTTTTTTCAATGGATGTGAATCGTTGTTTACCTTGTGGTGAGCGAGAGAGAAATAAATGTTGGTTTCCCAAAGTGATCAATTGTTATTTCTTGCAACAGCTGTGCAGGCACGTGGGTTGGCAGCGTTTGTGTGCAATTACGTGTGGTGGGTGTTTTTAAAACGAGGAATTTATTCTTTTTTTTACAAAGGAAAATTGAAGGATGGAAATTGATGAGTTTTATTTTGTATATGTGAAGTTGGTTCGGTGGTTTGATTTGATTTTTTAATTTGTCAAGGTCGAATTCGAAGCAGGTTGAAGCGAAAAAATCAGACGGTGTTTGATTTTTGAACGAGAAAGAACACTTGATTTTTGACAGTCGTCTAGAATCGATTTTGCCCAAATTTCTTCCATTTTTTACCGTTTTTCTTCGATTTTTGCTCGAATGTCTTCAATTTTTACCGATTTTCGTCAATTTTTAAGTAGAATTCCGGTGCAGTTAGAAATTGAAGGAAGTTGGTAGAAAACAACGAAAAATTGAAATAAATAGTAAATTGAAATTTATGTTTTTATGTGGAGGTGATTGACGAAGTGATGGAAGGGGGAATTGAAACGTCAAAGAGTTATACAACGACGGGACGGGACTTTGTCTCCAACGAAAGAGGAAATATCGCAGCACAAATAGCGGATGAGGAAATTTTTCGAGCAAAGATTTCGAGTTTCGTCTTGAGGCTAACATTTTTGCACACGACTGGAAACTGTGTAGGAATCTCAATGTCGCATGCCGGGCCCACTAGACTTTGCACACGTAGCATTTGCAAATCTCTCTTCCCCATCTAAGCCATTTGGCTGCATTTCAAGCGAGATGATGCAGTTAAAACGCGAACACAATTTATCGATGAAACGATGAGATAAGACAAATTCAATGCTTTCGATTCTTCGCGAACCATCTGCGATGACTATCTACCTATGACGAATAAGCTCATCGCCAGCTCTATTTATGCTTTGGTTAGCTTTCTTGGCTATTCATTCTTAGACCGCGATTCTCCTGACAAGATACTACTGTAGGTGAAATTTCTTTATCCTTTCACTCTTTATTTTTTTTTTAAAACGACGTATTCTTTCAAAGACATAACAACACGATGATGAAGGTTCCAATTCTCTTCGCTTTCCTCTTATGCACGGCGAGCGCAATTTCTCCCTCGGACGTCTTCTCGATGCTCCAACAGCCACAAGTGGCCAGCATGGCCAAGGACTACGTGGTCAACTCTTTGGCGGGTCCGTTGAGCGAACTCCGTAACACCATCTGCACTTCACCGCTTCTTCACGAAGACAAAATGGTCGGAACGTTGAACCGCGCCGCCGAATCGCTCACCTCAGCCATCGGGGACGTTGGAAGCTTCACCCCGCAGTTGCACGACGCTCTGGGCTACGTCACTCAGCTCAGTCAGGAGGTGATGAACGACCCATCGTTCAAGCCCCAGATGGAGGCCCTCCAGAAGCAGTTGGAGAACACCCTCGATTTCTTGACCGATCATCTCGATCAGGCCGTCGACGCTGCGTCTAAGGTCGTCAACAAAAACTAAAAGTTATTTTCTTGTTTCTTTTTATTTTGTTATGTTTAATTTATTGTTTGAGTAGGATAGAAAAACTATTAAAAATGTAGTTTGTAGTTTGAAATAAAGGAATTCTTCCTTGTAAATTTTTTATCTCTGAGTTATTGCCTTGAATGAGGCAGGGCGCGTTCGGGCGAGTGGCCGGGGCGACGAAGCAATTTGTCATAATTTTGCTTGCAATTTTGTGTAAATCGTTTTCCATTGTAGTATTGAAGGAAGTTGCGACAGCAGCAATGATCCGACAACCTTGAAAACATATACGGTGTTTAAAGAAATAATAGTCAGGTGTATGCGAAGAGGAAAATACAAACCAAAAAAAAAAAAAAACGGCAAGTGAACTAACTCGGCAGTCTTTACGTTTTTTGATTTATTCATACAGCAAACAAAATAAAAATTTAATTTTTTATTATCCGTCGTGTGCCGAACTTAATTGATTGTCCAAAGACCAAATCAAATGACCGGCGGTTTGCAGAAAATCCGGTTTGAACGGCGATAAATGAAGGATAAACTCGAGCAAATTCAATATAAAGCGAACTTTGAGAATCGCCGCGGATGCTGCGATGTTCGTGAGAAATTCCTCAACTTTAATAATGACCTTCGACCAACTTTCGAGCATTTCAGACATCGGGCGGCCGATGATCGGAATTTCGGCGTACACGTTCACGATCACGTCTTTGATTTTTCCTAATAATCCGTCGATCGGTTTCGAAAAGATGTGAACCAGGTCTTGATTCACCCCGAAAATTCCCCGATTGGAAGACTCGCCTGCCTCGATTTCGCGCATCGTTGCGAAAACTGTCAACAAGATGATGGAAAAATGGGCCATTTCATTTAATTATTATTTTTTTTTGGGCCTGAAATAGACAAAAGTCATCATTTTGATGTGTTTACATGATGAACACGTCATAACTTGTGACGAGTTACAATTTATAAGTACGTATGAAGGATTTTTTCCTCTTACACAATGGGACAGGTGTGGTCGATTTTGATGAAGATTTTTGAAACGTCAAGTAAAATGACAAGACTGGAAAATTTATTATTTGTCATAAAGACGTTTAAACTGACATAGTGGAAATTTTTAGTGTTAAAATAGTATCGATTGGAAACAAATACTAAATAGTCTACGCAATACTAGAAAATTATGAACATTTTTTTCTCAAGACACGAAATTTGATGCAAAATGCGTTTCAGACGCAATTTGCACAAATTTCGTGACTCCGAGCCTTCCAACTTTTAGTAAACTTAAATTTCTACAGTGTACGTACCGTACCGTACCGTACCTAGTCTTGATGTGATTTGTCTCTGTAAAATATTTCCATTGTCGTTTGTGATTATGTTTACCTATTCATGAGATTTTCATAATTATATTTTCCTCAAATCAAATCGAACCACAATTCGCCTAGTCATGTCAGGTAATTTGTCTCACTTTTGACACTGAGAAGGAAATCACCCAATTGGAAAAAAACAACTGAAGAATTCATAATTTTTAATAATTACATAAACCCTGTTGTGTTTTCATCGGACATTTTTCCAATGTCACCGACCGAGACGGAAGAAAAGTAGAATATCGACTCGCGATTTCATCATAACTCAAATTTTTATCTTTTGTACTAATCACTATACGATCACGTGCAATTTTAATGATCCGGTAAAACTCCATTGTTCGTCGATGGCCATCGCTTGCGAACGATAAAGAAAAATCATTCTCATTTACATCTGATGAAATCAAACCAAGAACACATTTACAGGGATGTAACATTTATTAGACTCCACCTGCCGAGGAATTTACAACTTTTTTCCTTGTTTAACAAATACTATTTTTTTTATTATTCATTTATTCATTTTTTCATTTTTTTTTTTTAATTTTTATTTTTTTGCCAAGAAAGTAATATATTTTTCCTATTACTACATATAATTTAACTCCAAACTCTTGTTTAAATACACATCATCCAACAATATTTTTTTTTAAATTTTGCTTCATTGGTCCATAACAGTCGATTGGTCAGCTGAAAAATAAAATAAAACATAAACATAAACAGGAAGTCAAATGTCGAGTAAACAACTTGCACAATACTCACTCACTCACTCACTCTTTTGATAGATTTTATCCTCGGAGTTTGGAAAATTCTTCTTCTTCTTCCACATCTATGTAATCCAATCTGCGCTTCTTTTGTTCGTCAGCCTCGCGTTTTTGGTTCTCGCAGTTTCCAGTGGGACAACCCTGTTGTGCAGCGTTGTTGTTGTTGTTGATCGAAATAAATACCGGTTGTGAGTGCGAGTTGTCCTGGTTGATCACCGGAGCCGGCCGCCCAGCTTTCCGTCCACTTTTGCCTTCTGATTTTTCGGTTTCGCTCCTTCCGGAGGTTCGTTGTTTGTCGTGAGAACTCTCTTTATCGTCCGCTTCTTTCGACACTCTCTTAATGTGTTTTTTCAACTTTCTCACGTATCCTTCTCCACCATCGTCAGGGGTTTCTTTCTTACTTTCGTCCTTTTCTTCGCCGTGTCCTTCTTTTCTCACCTTGGCGTGTGCACTGGCCGTCAGGGATTTTTGAGCGCTGACCGATTCCTTGCTGGATCTGTCGTGGCTGAAGGATTCCTTGTATTTCACTGCCCCTTCTGCTTCGGCTTCTGTGTCCTGTTCTGTGTCCGTTTCTGCTTCCGTTTTTGCTTCACCCTCACCCTCCTTTTCGCCATCTGAAATAGTAAAATCGAACGTCACATTTGTTGCAGACGATCGAATGTAGAAACTGACCTTCTGCTTCTCGCTTTTTCCTCGATACTTTGGTCGTGGTGGCGTTCACTGTAAACGAAAAAAATAAAGAATAAGATGAGAAAAAGTATTCTGAAAGTTGTGGAAATTGCCACCAGAGTGCAGCAGCGCCCAGAGCATTGAAGTCCATTGGCTAGTATTATTACCTTGTATGCTTAAGTTGGTTGCCTTGTTTGCCAACTGGACCTCCTCATCCACGACTTCGTCCTTAGAATTTACGTTCGTCTTCAATGCTCTGTTTTCGAGTTTGTCCTTACACGTGCTGCATCCAGCGGCTGCATTGTTCTGGTTGTTGATTGAAATCATCACCGGTTGTTTGTGAGAATTGTCTTGATTTATGAACGGTCTCGGTGGGATGCCCTCGCCGCTGTCGTCCTCGTCTTGCCCATCTAAATCCTTTCTTCCCATCGATGTCTTGGAGGATTGTTTCCTCGCCTTGCTGCGCACCAGAGAAGACGATGAAGACGACTTCTCCCTGCCCCCTTGTTGGAACTGGCCGTCGTCCAACTCGTCCGCACCGCCGGAGAACTTTCTCTTCTTGCCGATTCCTTCGTTCCCTTTGCCACCACCCACTTTCCCACGGCCGAATTTCCCGCGTTGACCTTTCGTTTCGGATTGTTCCGCAAATTCCTCCGCCATTTCCTCTTCTTCGTGCGCGCGCTGTGCGGTTTTTTTCTTGTTCTGGCCATGACTCACTTCTGACATTTCGGCGTCCCCTGTTTCCTGTTGCTTCTGCGCGCCGTGCGAGTGTCGCTTGAGCGACGACGTCTTCGTCGAGTCTTTGGCGTCTAATTCTTCGTCCGCCTGTACCTGACGTTCTTTGTGCCCTACAGTTTCGGATTCCGAATGTGCCGATTGCCGCTCCTTGTGTCCGATGGTCTCAGCTTCGGACACTCGCGCCGATTTGCTTTCTTTGTGGGCGAACGTTTCCTCATCCGAATGTCCAGATTGTCGTTCTTTGTGCCCGACGGTTTCGGACTCGGAAGTGCCTGCTCGTTGTTGTTGTTGTTGTTGTTGTTGTTTTTCCTCTTCGCTGTTCACATCTCCGGCTTTTTCCGATTGTTTTCTAAGTTTACCTCGTTTCACTTCGTGTTGTTCCTCCTGTTGTTGTTGTTGTTGTTGTTGTTGTTGTTGTTGTTCTTCATCTTTCGATACCTGCGATTGTCGTGCGGATTGGTGTCGCGTCGCCGAACCTTCTCCTTCCTCTATTTCGCCACCGTCTTGATGGGATTTCGTTCGTCCACTCACTACGGCACCGAGTGTGAGACTCTTCTTCGAGTTGACCGATTCTTGCATTCCCCTGTTGTGGTTGTAACTCTCCTTGTAATTGATGCCGCCTGCTGCCGACATTTCTTTTTCGTCTACGTCGTCGGTATCTGCATATTTTCAATGAACAAAGATGAATCAATGGAAAAATTGTTGTTCAAACACTCACCTGACTCCGCTCGTCTCTTTGAACGACTCGCAGGAGAACTTGTAGGACCTCGCGACGATACAAAAACAAAATCTTTTAGTGAAAAGTCACTTTTTCTCTCGTTTTACAATAGTTTTACTCACCTTCTGTCAGTAACGTGTCCTCGTCACCGCTGGTCACTCCAATTCTTTTAAAAGCTCGGCTCTCGAGTCTAGAAAACTCCGCTTCTTCCTCTTCGTCGATGTACTCCAACCGTTGTTTCTTATTCTCTGCGGCCTTCTTTTGTTTTTCCACGTTGCCACCGGGACAGTTTCCCGACTGACAGCCTTCCTTTTGTCCCTGGTTGTTGTAATTGTTTATGGAAATGAATACCGGTTGTTTGTGCGATGAATCTTGGTTCACTATCGGTGCCTGACCAGCTGGCGGCTGTTGTTGGCCTGCCTGTGGTCGCGCATCTTCCGAAGGAGGTCGCTCGTTATCGGCGTCGGCTGGTCCAGAATTTCTTTCTCCTTGACGGTTAGAATAGGAAGCTTTTTTGGAATCGACGTCTTGCGAAAATTTGGTGGAGTGTTTTCTCGTTTTGTTGCGAATCGTCAGACCTTTTCCCGCTTTGGGTTTTCGCTGCAAATGCGGTTCGGGTTTGTTGATGACGGGAGGTTCCTCGGTTACAGCAGCAACGGTTTTTTCGCCGTCTTCCTCATCTGAACGTAAAAAAATAGAGTGAATTTTATGTGAATTTTCATCATTTCATTAAGTTTTGTTCACACGACACCTTTATTATCTTCTGCTTCTCTCTTCTTTCTCACAGTTGGGTTGGGAGGTTGGTTCGGATTGTCCTTCAGTAATTGTGCAAGAATGGCATTCTCTACAATCGAATGAATTAAGCATTGGTGTTTGATATAGGGATAAGAACGGAACCGGACTTGGACTTCTCATCCCTTTTTAGGTCCCGAAAACCAGTCCCAGACCCTACATAACTTGATGTTCCAATTAGTATTAAAGAAAGTAAATTTCAGTACTCACAACCTGACCAAGTCTGCTCACAGAAAAGTAGGTTACCAAAAAAATGACATGTTTAAAACCCTTTCAGTACCTGGAAAGTCTGTGTCGTGAGCTTGTGAACAGAAGAAAATCAAAACCACAAAAAAAAATTAATTTTTCCACGCCAGACTTTCTGTGGCATGATCCTATCAACATACAGTACACTAACGAGTGGGAAATAGTGGTGAACAGGTTTTACGGCCAGACAAAAATTGTGAGGATATTGGAACAATTTTACACTTATCTTTTCCCGTTTACGAGATTATTATTTGCATCTTACGTGTTTTGGCCGCTTCCAGTGGAACCGGGACTGCGCAGTAAGTTATCAATCCTTCGTCCGCTGATTGGTACGGACAACATTTCTTCTTCTTGGGACAATCGTCGTTCGATTGACATTTTTTAATATTTTTTAATTGCCCAGTAGTGAGCACGACGACTGGACAGATCAGATTTTGGTCTGCAACAATTTGTTAGGAAAAAAATAAATAAAATCTCATAATTATTCGTTTATCAATTAAAATTCTAGTCTACCTACCGGGTTCACTAGGTCCACCACCATCACCTCCTCCTTTTTTTCCTCCTCCTCCTCCCCTGCCTCCTCCTCCTCTGCCTCCTCCTCCCCTATTTCCTCCTCCTCCCCTGCCTCCTCCCTGGCCTCCTCCCCCTTCTCCGTTTTCTCCTCCATCTTTATCGGGTTTGTTTACTTTTCCAGCTTTCTGACGAAGATCTCGTTGTTCGGATTCAGGTGCTTTTTCGCTCTTTTTTGAGGTGAGTTTCTTCACACGAGTCTTTTGTTTGCCTACCGATTTGGTGAAATGGTAATTAAACGTGTCGCCCTGGTATTCGGAAGCTGAAGATGTCGAACCATCTTCTCCGCTAGATCCGGAAGAACTGCCGGACGAACCTCCGGAGTCACCATTCAAATCGTAGTCTGAGTATAATGGCTGTGCATAAGGCTGTTTTGGTGGAAAAGGCTGTTGTGGTGGATAAGGCTGTTGTTGTTGCTGTTGTTGTGGATAAGGCTGTTGCTGTTGTTGTTGTTGTTGTTGTTGTTGTTGTTGTTGTTGTTGTGGATAAGGCTGTTGTTGTTGTGGATAAGGCTGTTGCTGTAGTGGATAAGGTTGCTGCTGTTGAAAATTCTGATGTTGGTAGGCCTTCGGTTGTAAAACTACAGGACTGGTTTCATTTTTTTCTACAAAAAGTCGAAAAGGAGACAATCTTAATGGTATTTTGGATGTTTGATGATTTACTATAAATTTATTTATGACTAACACGAAACTTTGGAACAAACAAACAAACAAAATACAAAATATTTACTTAAATTGCCCTAAAACTAACTAGAATAAATTATAACATAAAAGACATTTTTCCAACTTGTTTCCACCTGCTTGGGAAAGTACAATATCCAGATTACACCCGTCCGTGTCGAGTAAAAAGGAACTTGCAACACGGAAGATTGTAAATTGTTTGTTTGTATCTACCAAACACCGAGAGCAACATCAGCATTAAAGAATCCACCATGCTAAAAAGCCTAGACCAAACTTCCGGTTGGGTGATTTAGGACTTTTATCATGGTGGAGTCATGGTTGCACCACTCGGTGTTCCCAAACAAATCTGCCCTCGAAAAGAGTCTTTGTTTGGGGAAATACAGTACTGCATTTAATAAGAAGAAAATTACTTTTGATGTAGACTCGTAGGACGTGACTCAAAATTTCAGCAAAATTAGAAGACTGTGGGGCTAACTGAATAGTGCTTTGATTGCTCATTAAATTTTGAATAGTTTCCGCGAGCTGTTCCTTAATCTCGTCCACTGTGACATCAAGCGAATTAATGTCTACGGTGTTACTGTTTCTATTGTGATATCTAGCCATGCTTCTCGAAGCCATGTCACTAAAAGCGTAATCGTGATCTCCAAAGAAATCCTTAAATACACCACCTGAGAAGAACGAGATTTGATGGTCAGTTTGTCCGTTATAAAAAAAAAAAACTTGACAGCGATAGATCGTTACCGATTCCTCGAGCAGGTGGAGAACAATACAAGGATAAGTGAATATCTCTTAATGGCGAACAACAAAGTTGTTTCCTAGGGCAATCTGAATCATGCTCACAACTCTGTCTACTCCAACTAAAAAACATTATGTTGAAGACTGGACAATTGATATGGTTTAACTCACTCTCTGCATCTGCAACAGTCGAGACTATTGCAGCTGGAGGCGGAGGACCCGAGAATGATTTAACTACTAATTTAATCTCGGAATCGGGTGCCGAGGTCGTTTCTAGAGTTGTTTCCACTGCCAGAGGTGCGGCTTCGGCCGGTGGTGGTGAATCATCTGATGACGGAGACTGCACCGGTTCGGGAGTCTGCACGGAAATTGGAGCTTCGGTCTCTCTTTTGGTTAAGTCTGCAACTAAAATAAGAGGAAATAAAATCGTGTGTGCCGGAACACCTAAGAGGCTACGTACCGAGTCTCTGTACGGCGTTGTCTTTGCCTAGGGCTCGTCCGGAGATAACTTTCGGCCTGTAAAAATATGGAAAAATTAGTTAATGGTTTGTACATCGTCTGACCTGACAAACGAGAAGAAACTAAACTATCAGACCTGCTACTGCTAACGGTTGTTGAATGCCGTATAGAAAGAGTTTGAAAGAGATTTAATGAGTCGGTGTTAGTGTTTGTTGGAGGACTGTAGGTTATTGGGTTTGAAAAGAGATTTGATGAGTCCGTGTTAGTGTTTGTTGGAGAGCTGTCGGTTATTTGGTTTGAAAAGAGATTTTCGACTTCCAAGTTGGAAATTTGGAATTGGCTCTGAACTGGATTAAAGTTTTCGACGCTTGGAAATTTTCTGGGATTCAACATGGACTGTTCTGTGACCTTTACGGTGCCATCTGTAACTTTTACATCAGGATTGGTAATGAAACTCGACCGAGGGGGATTTGTGGATTTTTCTGGGGATTTGGTAATTGGATACAAATTGATGATGAAAGGATTGATGTCGGGTTTCTGTTTGGGTGTTTCTGTTACGGGGGCAACTGTTTCTACTAATTTGGTGGTTTTTAAGGTGGGCTGACTGGTGGTTGTCTGACTGGTGGTTGTCGGTATATCTGTAGTCAATGGTGTCGATGTACTCGACTGATCATCGCCAGATGGCTCGTCACCCTTCGGGGCCAATGCCCTACCACTTTTTGCGCCCAATTTGACCTGATCTGAGGGGCTTTGGTCTGCTAGAGTTTTGTTAGTGTCATCTTCTTCTTCTTGTTGTGGACTCATGTCAGTGAGATTGAAATCGATAGACGGAAGAAAGGTGGAATCAGTCAGGGGTGGAAAAGGAGGAAGAATTGGTGTCAATGGCTCTTCGCTGCCATGATGCAAAGAGACGAGTTGATCATCAGCAGTATTGGCTGGTTGTGTAGAACCGAGTAGGAATAATGCAGTATTGTCAACGATTGTCTGGCTTTTCTCAGTTACTGGTAGATTTAATGCGCTAGGCTGAACGATGTCGAACTTTTTATGATGATGAAGTGCTGCTTCTATCGATCCCAAGTGAAAGCCCTTGAAAAAATTCTTCCCGTCGCTTTCATCCGAAGTACTTGTGAAAACTGAAATGAAACAATTGGAAATTGCAAAACCTTAGTCATCAGTTACTTTGCCGAGTTTTTCGTACAACCCAATTCCATAATCATTGAAATTTTTACTTTAAAATTTTAGTTGCTCATTTAAAGTCAATTTAAACAAAAATGAAGAAA
>JAQFZO010001269.1:0-16734 GCA_034695885.1 Geophilus flavus
CTTGAAAACCCTGAAATAAATTGTAACATTAATAATATATTAAATTTTAATTAATTTTTATTTTTGAGTTTCTTACTTTCAAAATAATCATTACTAAGGCCAGCACTAATACACTTGCGAATAAAATTTTTGTCAGTTGATTAATTTCAATATCCAGCAATCCAACCTAAAAAAAATTAAGTTATTAGTAATTTTTGAAATTCCATTCTTGGAAAATTTTATGTACTTTGCTCCTTGGTTGAGAATTATTCATTACGCTGCGGGTTTCCAATCCTGTGTATATAACTACACCCACAGCTGAACCAGAAGCAACTACAGTATTAGCCCATAATGTATTTTCGATACTAAGAGAATCCTCAGTTCGTTCTCCATCGTGCTAAATAATTGAAACAAAAATGTAAAAACTAAAAATAATTTGACTGTAAAAAATCGAGTCTCACCCTTGTGACAGTTCCAATAAAACTGTGAATGTCTCTTTGTGGTTTTTCTACGTAAACTGACGCTTCAACTTTAAATAATTCCTGCAATATCAACAAAATGTTAAGCCAAACAAAAAGAAATTAAGATTCTTGCCAAATTACATCATTTGAGGCTAATTTTTGAGTAACGCCAACAGCCAGTCTTAATTTCCAATCAGTTTCGCCGTCTAATTGATCTGTACGAATAAAACACGCTCCATTCTCCTCAGTCGTACGCACTAGTACTAAATCAGCCGGAACTCTCTGATTCTATGTACACAATAAAAATGATTACAACATAAAAAATGAGTCCGTTTTTTTAGTAATATATTATCAAATACTAACTTTTTCAACTAAAATCAAATCTCCGACTCGAATGTCAGAACTCGGAACCTTCACAGTCCCATTTGCTGTTACTTTCAAGTATGTCCTGCCATTTACTTCCCTGTCTCGACGGAACCTCCTTATGTCATCAATCGCTTCACGAAGAATTGTTACAGCCAAAACGAATCCCTGATTAAAATATTCAAATTAATATTAACAACCACTTAATATACAGCAACGACTTACCAAAGGTCCCCAATAAGTATATAAATATCCAATTTTAATATCTGGTATAAATTGAGAAAGTGCCATAACAAGAAAATACAGATTAAGAAAAAACTTAAACTGTTCGAACAGCACCTGTAAAAATAATTTGTTTTTTTTTAAAAAAAATTCACGCAATATTTAAATTTATTCATATGATCTCACCAAAGGGATAAATGTAAAAAAATTATATTTCTGATTCCTAATGACATTTCGCGGAAATTTTTCCTTTGACCTCGTCCCAATCCAAATTGTTCGTGATTTATATTCTCTTTCGCCACATAATTTCCGTCCGAGTGAACCGCAGCAACTGAAAAATCGATAAAACAGCCATTTTTAATATGAGCTAACGAACTAAATTGGAAAATACTCACGACATGAAGATATTTTTGACGCAGTAGCACAGACAACAGAAACAACTGCTCAGTCCTCGTTTTCGGCTCGCAACTAAATCTTGAGCATGAAGAAGGTAATCATTTTCACCCATATCGAAATTTGACTCGTTGTCACTAGTCAGCACAAGTGGAATGTCCTCCACTCCATTTGACAATGGCTAGATCAAATAAGCAAGATAAAATACATATATTTACCATCATTTATGCTGTGACCATTGCCCTGATATACGCCCCCATCAAAATTGGACATGCTAAAACTCATTAGATGTTAACGTTAAAAATTGAAAGTTTTAAAAAAGATAAAGTTAAACATAAATAGCAAATTAAAGGGTAGGTGTGGTAGGGTTCGTTAAGTCGTGTTGAACTTTAATCTTTGCTACGAAATAGTAAACCGAATTGCGCACTGAGTAATGATACTCCTTCATTCTACACGTAACGCCGCCAATGTTCAATGTACGTACTAGGTACGGAATAAGACGTGTTTATCTGATATAAAAGCGTTGAAACTCAAAGTCCATCATACTCATCTCAATAAAATACGTACCATCAGGTGGTTACCCAAGGCTTCCTGTTGACTCCAAGCCTGTCGTTTGTTCCTATTTGTTTTAGATTACACTGTTTAATACTAGAGGTCGCTGTCGCCAATGTCGCAGACTCGCTGTGCTCGTAATGAAACTCCAGTGTCGTTTTTTGGGTTTAAAATTAGATATTTAAAATAAATAAAATAAAAACACTAAATAGTTTGTAAATTTTTCATTATTTATAGAAATATTTTACAAAGGCACAACAAAATCAGCTCACTTCTCATCTGGCCGACATTTCTTTGTTTTCAATTAGTATAAAAAACTAGATTCGTTGTAAAAATGTATTTTTCTTATTTACAAGGGAGTTTATCGGGAAGATTAACGAAAAAGGTTTTTTTTGATCAAAAAAATTGGCACTATTTACATAATTTTATAAACATAACGCATCCAACCTTTCCGGATATAACTCTTCTAAGAAATCAACCTTCACCCAAGTTAGAATTCCAAGCTTCCCTAAAATCAACTTGAACATCATAAATTCGAGAATTTTAAATTAGTAAAATTGTTATCACGCCAGGCAAGCAGAGGAAGAATTTACTATTTTTTCAACTTTCCCTGATTCAGTTGGAAAACACAAAATTTTCTCTGACACATTCGCTAAGAATATTTTATCTTTATTCTAGAGTCCTAATCGTTGTCCCTCAGTCGAGAACTTGCATTAAAATATGCATTTCCCTAAACGTCTGTCCAAGTTTGCCCTGCAAAGTTTGCCTTTTTAGAATGAAGGCCTTGATTGAGACTAAATGGTTGTAACAACTCATGCACTTGTTGTATCTAAAAAAGAATTTAAAATAACATTAATCACGTAATTCTGGTGTAAATTTATTTTTTCACAAACCTTTCTTCCTGTTGAAGATCAATACCAATGCCACCCGTAGTAGCAGCTGCAGTAATATTCGTTTTTATCACAGTTGCAAAATTCTTCAGGATCAACCGTAAGGCATTACAACCAACTGACATATACCTATCGCCCAAGAATCAATAAAAACACAAATAAATCTTTATTTTATTTAATTTAAAAATTAAAATAAAAATCCTTACGCTTCAAATTTGCACTGTAGCAATTCATAAATTGATGGTAATAAAATCACGCATAGGTCGAGTGACCATAATGACCTAGGGGGAAAAAATTGTGTAAAAATCAACGTAAGCTATTGATTAAATTTTCAAATTAAACTTACGCTCTTAAGCAAACGATGCCAAGTACATCAACAATAACCGAAAGGTCATTCATATGAACTGCAGATTCTATAGCTGTCTATAAATCACACCAAAAAAATAAAGAAAAATTTAAATTTTCAAATTTTTACTAAATTAAAAACAAAGTACCTTAATGTCTTTATTATTCCACAATGTAAGAACAATTTGTAAATGTCTATGCCTATTAGTTAAAACTGCTAACATTGATTCATGGCCTTTGATAATTGAAGAAATAGCTTCGGCTTCCGAAATGTCCGGTTGTGCTTGTTGTCCCATTCGCATAGAATCATGGAATGTTTTCTATTTTTTTTTAAAAAAAATTGTTTATAAAAAATATTTATTTCCATAAATACCGTAAATCCTCTAGTTGTGCGCGGTGTACTATTAGAGAATTTACGGTACACACAAATAACTTACCAAACCAAACGGCAGGAACTCATCCATATCCAAACCGACCGGTTTTTCCCTTTGGGCAGGAACATAATCGAGAATATCGGCATTCCTGTCCACTTTGTCGGGATGAATATCTGTTTTGAGCGAAGAAGGGAGCATATCGTGAGATTCACTCTTTACTGGTACAACTACGGACGACAGCGATCTAACAGGCGGATCAGGGGCAAGGATAGTGACTGGAATATCTCGAGTTTTCACTTCGCTCGTCGTCGAATTAGTAATGCTCGGAACAGATCGAATAACGTGGCCCTGATCATTAATAATTTTAACGACTGCCTCGGATCTCGGCGGATGCTGCTGCTGTTGTTGACTTTGTTGCGCTCGCACAACCTCTAATCTAGTCGTTTCGACAGTACGAATGACGTTAACTTCCGATCGAGGAATTTCAGTTTTGAGAAACTGTTCCGACGTTTTAACCTCATCTGGTCTAATGGGTTCCGGACGGGAAATGTCTGCATTTGGTGAAGATGGTGGTCAAAATAATCGGTGCATATAAATTAAAAAGAAAAGAAAAGAAAGAAAAAAAAAATCATAAAATAAATAAAATTGTAAAACTAACCAAAATATGTGTAAAAAAATAATAATAAACGAAATTATTGTATTATACAAACTACATAAAAAGCGGTATTATATTCACGCAAAACGAAAGTAAAAAACTAATAAGTTTTAATGTTCGAATTTCTCACATACCCTCAGGTGGTGCTGGGAAAGGATCAATTCCCCTTGGCGGAGGAGTTCTGGCTACTGCAGAAGCAAGAATTCACAAAACATGAGCAGGCATTGATAATTAAATGTATTTTTGTTGTATAATTTTATAAAATAAAAAGCGGACAAGCACATTTTTGCATGCATTCATTAAATAAAAATCTGATCCAATCTGTCATCGCACAACCACAATGTTAGTCGTCAACGCATTAAATCAGTGTTATCGCGAGTTCATGCTTCAAACAGTTTAAAACTTATTAAATCATATGAAAAATGAGTTTTAAAAACTTACATTCTCTTCTCCTCGGCTGGAAGATAGCTTTGTAATCATCCATCTCCTTAATATCTGCTAATGAGCTTGCATCATCACCTGGGTCAATATCTGGCGTGACAGATTCGATTTCTTCCATTTTGGCTGGAACAGAACTATAAAAACCAAGCAAATTTATTCGTTTTGATTCCTTAAAAAGTCCTTCAAATCAAAATTTATTACTCTGTCGTTTTGGATTCTTGGCCCACCGCGGGTTTCTGTCGTATAAAACTTTTACGCACGTGAGTACTATTTTTAATGAAAGTTTTTACGAATCACTTTGTATCAAGTTTAGATTAAATCATCAAGTTAATTTACCCATGCTGGAAGGCTAGTGGAGTTGTTGGCATGCCACCAAAAGGCTGAACTCGTTTCAAGTCCACAATGTATATGGATACATTCGATTGCAAAAAACTTGCACCAATCTTAAATTTAAATATAACAGAATAAAATGAATATAAATTACTAAATTATACAAGTTCAGTAACTTACGAGTTGATTTTGAGAAGTGGCGATATCGGCCACCTTGCCCCAACTCATTAAAATAGAATCGAAAACCCTCGTGGGTTCCCAGCCATAAACTTTTAACAAATCTTGAGCACCACTAAAAAGACATTCCCCATCAGGACTAAAATTTATACAACTGAAAATATAAAAAATTAAGAAATTAATAAATATTTATTAGAAAAATCAATATATTGAGTAAAATTCACCTGATGGGTCCCGTGTCCCCGTCAGTGGAAGAAACTAATTGAAAACTTTCTAGATCCCAGAACTTTACCGTCCTACAAAAAGCAAAATTACAAGCAGAAATGAATCTTCTGTTGTTAATAGAATAAATAAACAAATTACTAAAACCTGTCTAAACTTCCACTGGCCAGTAGAAATTCATTAGGATGAAATTCGACGTCACGCACTGGACCAATATGACTACGGAATTCTGCCAACATTTTACCCGCTGGCAAATCCCAAATCTAATTTCATAAATATCAACGTTTGATCAAAACATTTACATAATCATATATACAGGTTGAACCTCGTATAACGAACTCGTTTATAAGGAATTCCTTGATACAGTCCCAACTCGTTACTACGAACAAGAAAATGACCAGCAGTTTGTTCGCACTAACGGGTTTTTCGCATTAAGAGTAACTCGCACTACGCAGTTTCGCACTAACGAGTTGGGAATGTATAAATATTTTTTAAAATTTGTTTGCAATTGTACAGTACGAATTCAATAAATGTAAACTGCCGAACTCTCGACAGTCCTTCAAATTCGTTATAACGAGGTTCGACCAGTAATACCTACCTTCACAGCCCCATCCTCTCCTGCAGATGCTATCCATCTACCATCAGGACTAAATTTTATGCTATTTATTGTACTAGTATGGCCTTTGTATGTGAATATACAACCCTTCCTTTTAATATCCCATAACTGAAATAAAAAAATTTATTAATTCAACAATTTTTTTAAATCTTTTTAATTTTAAATTTAACCTTTATATTTGTATCTGTAGAGCCAGAAGCCAGAAAATCACCGTACGGATGGAAATCTAGACTTTTAATATTCGCTTTATGTCCTGTTAGTGTTCTAACAACTGTAAACCAACAAAAAAAATTTTCTTAATCTTTTTTCCTCTTTCTCACACAAAAAGAAAGAAACAAAACCAACTTTTTGCGGCTTCTAGATCCCATATTTTTAGAGCACCTGAGAGAGAACCAGCACAAACTAGTTCATCGGAATAACTAAATCGCACACATTCAACCGGAGTAGTATGCCCGGTTAAACTCTAGACAAGATGAGAAAAAAATACATCACAATCAATCGTAAAATGAGCGCAAAAAAAATTCCCACAAAACGTTTACATAATTATGTGACCCACATTTCCTCTACATGCACATATTGATGATATGGAATCATAGAAATCAATTTCTTTAACAGGAACTCAAATCCAAAAAAATGGGGACACACTGACCTCACTTTTAAAAACCCTAATTAGCGTACGACAACACAAATCTAGGGTAATGTACGGTAATCTCAATTTCACAAAAAAAAAAAAAACAATAAAAAAGTAAAATTGAGAAACTTTTCTTATAATTATTCTGATCATGTACAAACAAATGTGATCAGAAAGGGCTGAAAAGACCTTGACTTTTTATTTATATATCATATTTACTAATTTAACTATTCTAAACATGTAGTTTGTGGTTGAAAATGTCTTCCAGCGGATTTACCATTATGCAATTAGGCTTTCCAACAGCCCATAAATTAACTTTCTTATCTTCTCCACCAGTGACGAGAACTCGACCAGATTTCCTTCCTAATGCCAAGCAATTGACACTCGCACCGTGGGCCACAAACTCCTCTGCAAAAATAAAAGAAAAACGTGATTTTTTTTTTTTTAAATTTTTAATGATTAAAAAGAAGTAAAAAAAATCATTATTTCTAAATTAATAATTAAAAATAAAAATTTTGCTATTATTTTTGATAATTGCAAAAAAAAACATTAAACATCTGCAACTGACCATCCAATTCCAGTTTTCGCGGAACTACGGATCAATGGATGTATCCACATCACTTTTATTGTGTCTACTCAAACCATCAATCGAAAAAAGCGAGTGTTATTGACCTCTGATCGTTTACTTCCCTCAAATGTATACAAACGTTACAATTTAGCGAGTGCTTTGACATAAACCCGTTTCATTCGACTGAGTTTTCAAGTGTGGTTGATTCCGCGTAAACTCGAGTAACACCGCAACAGCTTATTTACTCTGTATTTGCATCGTAATCCGTTTACGGGTTATTATCTCACTGACACTGATCCTAGCAAATATTTAGCTCATCAGTCCTTACTTTAAAACCGTAACTGTCGAAAGTGACCTTCTATTCCCATATCGGGACAGTGGAATAGGTCAGGGAAAGTTGCCAGAAAGGGAATTATCATTGCTTTTAGTTTGAGATTTCCCATCGATCATTCTCGAGTTACCTGATGCACCGATTTGCAATATATTGAATACACCTGTTAAAATTAGCGAATAAGATATCGTTAAGAAGTTGAACTCACGTAATTTCCATGCTCTTTTGGTTGCAGTCGCCATTTTTAGCACGTTTCTTTTATACGATGGCACATATGACACTGACGTGGATCATTACACACTCTCTATGTGAAATCATTATAAGATTGCATATGCGAAACGAATAATCGTAATTTAAGCCTTGTCATTCATAAGCGCTCAAGAATTCGAAACGTTGGACCTCGGGAACATACCACCATGAAAAGATGAATCGCGTTATAGTGAGAATAGCGAGATCTGGCGAGAATTGAACTTGTCTCGGTACTTCGACAGCAGGTGGCAGTAGCAGATAGTCAATGTCGGGCTCGGCATGCAGCCTCAGGTGTGAGCATCTAGTAAGAGTCAACCGTTTACTACCTTTTACGGCGGAATTATGATTGCAATTATGAAATCATGCCTTTTACGAAAAGCAAGACGCCTACCGTTAACGAGATGCGTTAGTTACGTTCAAGGGCAATCGCCCAAACCAAATACGAGGGAATATTTTTACTTCGTAGATCATCAAGGAATGGTCAGATTATTTTATATAATAAATAACTAAAATAGTATAATTTTTTTTTTCATTTTTAGTTATTTTTAGACGATTCCAGGATGAAGAATTTTACATCCTGTTTTAAAGGTATACGTATTTACTAATGACAATTACTGATGTTTGAGATCTACTTTTTTTTTTACATTTTAGAAGTGGATTTCTTAGTATTTTTCTTCACAAGACTACGAGTAAATAAAAGCGGTCGATACGAAAAAGATTTTCCCTACATATCCCCTTGCGGGATTGAAATGAATTACGTTCGTTGCGATGACAGACCCATAGTTTTTACTCATTTCGTCGAAAAAAAGATCAGTGACGGCAACGTTGAAGATCATTTGTCTTATGCTCATGCTGGGAATCGATTGAGTGTGAAATTTGAGCCCGAAAGATTGTGTATGCTGCCGAAAAGTGGTCGTGTTTATCACCCGGCATTTCCAAAAGTCGGTGGTGTTGGATTAGTAAAGTCATCTTTGGCTTTTGAATTGAGCAAACTTTTCACGTTTGAAAGTGGAGAAACACAACCACCGACACATTTTCGGTGGAAAAATCAAGATTATAAATTAACGAACGAACTTTGGGATTTGATGGATGAAAAAGTGAAATCGCAACCGTATAAATAGACAAATCATTATTATTTTGTTAGAAATTACCATGTAAAATAAAATGAAAATAAAAATAATTATTATAGACTAACAAAATATAAATTACAAAAAAAAACATAGCTTCTTTTTTTTTAAAAAAAACAAACTTTAACAACAAATTTTAAATTTTCTCCCAGTGGATGGATGATGATCAGTTGACGCTCAACTACTCTCGGAAAACGTTTCTAACGTATTGGGATCAACCCAAGAAAAGCCTGTGGCCACATTATTTTCCTCATTCTGCTGAATTTAGAAAGAAAAATATTAATAAAACCATAATAACAAACTTAAATTTCGAATGAAAAACCTTAAACGAAATCATCGTCCTTTTAAGTTCTTGAAATTGTGGATTTTCCAGAGAGTAAAATCGGATCTCGTGAGGATCTTCGATAGTAGTGGAGTCAAATAGAAATTCTTTACACCTTATGACGGACTCTGATACTTTAAACTTGAACATTTGAATATCATTCTCAAACCTGGAAGAAAAATTCCCGAGTTCGATTATTATTCTTATTATTAATTTGGCGCATAAAAGTACTCACAACGTAGATGCCTGTGTATTGACTGGGTTCGTACAATCAATCTTGATGAAAATACGCCGCATAAAGGCCAAAATTTGCCATAAATAATTAACATTTCTTCTCCACTTAGAAAACTCTCGAAGGAGATCCAATTCCCCAGTTTCAGCATCTACTAACGGATGGAACACTGGAGGTTGAAAAAACAATCGCTGTTTAAAAAAATAAAAATAAAAAATTCACATGAGCAACAATTTTGATATCAAAATTCAAAACTACTAAATATTTACTTACAGGGACCATTCCATTAGGATAGTTCTCGGGAATGTGTAAAATAAATCGAAAAACTCCATCTTCGTAATAATTATGACTTCCAAATACAACACCATACCATTCTATACATAAAAATAACAATGACCTCATAAAAATTCTTCCATCTTATAATAGATTATATTTCATACTCAGTGGTGTATTTGCAGCCGGTAAAACGTAAACACCCGGAATTTTTTGTTTACATAACATGTCACTGGAAAAAAAATAAAATAAAAAATTACTTTTTTTTTTAAATTTAAAATTTATTTGCTAAAACCTACTATTCAGCCATCAACGAATATTCAAGAAAATAAGGTGCATAATTGTATTTAGTAGTATTAATCTGTCGATCAATTATTTTCGCTGACACACGCAATGATGAATCTGTATCTGGAACCAGTGGAAGAACTTTTCGAATTGAGCCTTGTCGACGAAATTGTGATGTGTTATCACCATTCTCTCCAACCTGATAAAATACAAAAAACAATTTAATAGAGAGCAATTAAAACAAAATATTTTTGTTATTCATCTCTCAATTAAATAAACATACGTTTAGGAACCGACTAAGTGCATGGTAAAGAGAATCCATTTTAATTTAATTTAAGAAAACAACCTTAAACCACGCCCTGAGTATCCCCCAAAAAAAAGGTTGGAATAAAAATAACCATGCTCCAAATTCTAAGTCTGTGTTTATCATTACAGTATCAAGAAACGTTTAAACTTACTTCATTGCCAAACATTTCGATGCTTAGTTCATTCTTCGGCCTAAATTTTATTTATGGATGACATTTAAGCCTTCTGCTAAAAAAAAATAAGAGAAAAACAATTATAAGTTCAGTGTCACCTATTTAAAAAATTAGTTTTGGTAATTATATACTGACTTCTTTGATTTATTTACAAATATTTTTCATTATCACTATAAGGTGAGGGTGTGGTTACATGATACCATATTAGTGAAAATGTAAACATTCGTCAGGTTCAGATGACGAATTTGATATGAGTTAAGGTTTTATATTTAAAGAGGATGTTTAATGACCGAAAGATCTTTCCGGTTGCCAAATATTACACAAGGATGAGATCGTCATTACTCATTTATTCCCAAGCAAATTTGTGCAGGTGTGACAAGGAAATTAAATGTATGCCAAAATTGCAACGACATCTGTTCGTTTTTCTCAGCAAAAAATACGGATGTAAAATGCCACTGTGTAAAATTGAACTTGCTCGCAGAAATTGTAAGAAAAAGAGTAGAAATACCTCATATTAAGGTCACCTGCAGCTGTGATCACGAGTCGCGTATGAGTCGGGGTCGCTTATGATCCGACCCGACTTCACCCAGTCAACAGTTTAACCGATGCTGCCCTCTAATGAAGAAAATAAAAAACAGCGTGCTTAATAATATTTTTTTATTCAAATTTTATTAAAATTAAAAATAAACCACAGAAATAAAAAAGTCATTCATTACCATATATTTTCCATATTTTTAAATGTAATTATTTTTATTGATTTTTTTTTTTACTTTATTATTATTATTTTGATTATTATTATTTGTTCGTGCTAAACTTTACACCGTTTTCCCAGGATTTTCTTCTGAAACTATTGCAACACGGTATGAAATTTTCCCCGTTTTAAATTATTGTGACAATGTTATCAAAATTCCCAGGACAACACAAGGAACATACGATAAGGTCCACAAGATTCGCAATTTATCCCGGGAATCCCGCGCTTGATGTAGGTCTACGAATGACGTCAATACGGTCATGTGACTTTTGTTTAGTGTTGTGCGTGTCCTTACACCAAAACCTCCAAAAATATCTTGACAGTCACAATGCAGAGGTCGGCCGTGCGTAAGTAATTTAATTCGTTAAATAATTTTCCATTGAAAAATCCATAAGCATCTTGCAGCGCGCTCGGGTTTATTGCACTCTCCCATCTCCCATGTGATGATGTCGTTGTAGATGTAGGTGTGGCCCAGGCAGTTGTCTAGTTACATCATAGTGCACGCACTCTCCGCTATTGCAACTTGTATCAAATTTAAAGCGTTAAAGGCATAACTAAAAATCAGTATGATGAGAACCAGTGACGACGACAGCAGATTAACAACCCAAAATATGAGACGTCCAGAGAATGATGATTGTAATATTATGGGTCGATTTCATACACAAACAGAAGGTATGATAAAGCTAAAGCTATTTATTAACGTGTTATAACAAACTTCTTACCCTGTTTGCAAACCCAAATGTTAAAGAAAACACTGCTTTTATGATAAGGTTGTGGGATTAACATGCGTTGCGTTGCGGCCAGGAAGGGATAAAGGAACTAAAACGCATCGTATGTTGTAACTCTTTTAATTTTTCGGGCGTGTAAAATAAAGTAAAATCCTTCGGGTTTTATTCTATTCTTAACAGGGTATTTGAATAACTGCCAATGAAAATATCCTTGGTCAAAGATTAATTTCACATTCAAATAAAGGGACTGTAGTCTAGAGCATACTGTAGAGTTTTTGTATGTTTTTTTTAAATATAAAATCACTTGAGTAAATATAAATTTGATACGAAACTGATAACGGTAAAGCACTACAAACAGGATAACAAATGCATAAAAATAGTTTAAATGGGAAACCAAGACAAACTGGCAAAAAAATAAAGAACCTGAACCTTTTTTTCCAGCTGAATGATCAATTTCAAAGTGTTAGTTCCTTGAAACTCACCATCTGTTCCTAAACGGCTACGTAGACCTTTAAACCATAGGTTTTTTTTTTTTTTTTTTGCTGTCAGCTGTGATTTATAATGTGTTTTCTGTAACAGTTTTGTTAGACACGAATATCCTTAAGTACCTAAGTAAATTGGCCCACCTTGAATGTTTAGTTTATATTCTGAGTGTGTCAAGGGAAAAACCAGTGAAAATGTAATTTTTAAATTCGAATTCTCCAATTTTTCCTATAGTTTCGTTTTATCTCATCATGATTACGATTACTCATTTTCAGATGAGGATGATGGCAGCAGTGGATCAGGATTTTGCGCTGTAATCTTAACTGGTATATCTTTGTTGTTGATAGCTTGCACTTTCCCACTATCACTTTGTTTGTGTGTAAAGGTAAGGGTACATACAATGAAAATAATAAAAATTTAACACAAATTTCCAATTAAAAGGTCGTACAAGAATATGAACGAGCTGTCATATTTCGTTTGGGTCGTTTAGTCAAAGGCGGCGCCAGAGGTCCAGGTAAGAAAAAAATTCTCACAATTGTATCTTGGTATTTTCTTGATAAATTTATCTTTAAAGGAATTTTCTTTATCATCCCGTGCATCGACACCTATCGAAAAGTTGATTTGAGGACAGTGTCGTTTGACGTT
The DNA here is from genome assembly GCA_034695885.1 of Geophilus flavus. Taxonomy (NCBI): domain Eukaryota; kingdom Metazoa; phylum Arthropoda; class Chilopoda; order Geophilomorpha; family Geophilidae; genus Geophilus; species Geophilus flavus. Next base: position 13,125 of record JAQFZO010001269.1, read on the forward strand.
GCACCACAAGAGGTTAGATCAATAAGATTTATTTTTAACTTTCTATTTTTTTTTAGTGATAAAAATTTTTTTTTAAATTTATTTCTCTTTCAGATTTTGTCTAAAGACTCTGTGACTGTAGCTGTGGATGCAGTTGTTTACTACAGAATCAGCAATGCCACAATTGCCGTTGCAAACGTCGAAGACTATGGCCATGCCACGAGACTTTTGGCTGCAACTACTTTGAGAAATGTTCTTGGAACTAAAAACTTATCAGAAATTTTATCAGAGCGTGAAACCATCAGCCACACTATGCAAGCCGTTTTGGATGAAGCTACTGACCCATGGGGTGTCAAAGTTGAAAGAGTAGAAATGTAAATCGATAAATTTATTAGATACACTGCATTTTTCCATACGAGAAAATATATAAAAATAAATTAATCCCAGTTTTATACGACAAAATAAATGATTGTCATACGAAACTGGGATTTACAACAATGAATTAACGAGAAATTTATCTATTTCTCGTAAAAAAATAATTAAGACTTGTATTTTTATTTTCTTGTACGACAAAATGCAAAATCTCCATTTTTAATTTTACCACGACTAAAAACTAAACTCGTTTAATTTCATTACAGGAAAGATGTTCGTCTTCCCGTGCAATTGCAAAGGGCCATGGCAGCGGAAGCCGAAGCTGCTCGAGAGGCCAGAGCCAAGGTTAACTATAAGTGGCGTACAGACTTTTGAGATTACATGATTAATGCTTCTAAAAATTACAGGTGATAGCTGCAGAAGGCGAACAGCGAGCATCGCGAGCACTTAAGGAAGCAGCAGATGTCATAAACGAATCTCCAGCTGCTATACAGCTCCGTTATCTGCAGACATTAAACACCATCTCTGCTGAAAAGAATTCAACCATCGTTTTCCCTATTCCTATTGATCTTATTTCAAATTTCATGCGTCCTGTAAAGCGATAAGGTGTTTGGCCTTCTGGTATTTGCAAACCCGTAATAATCGAGATAGTTTTCCTTATTTCTGTTTCCAATGTAAATATTTTCTCTAATAGAGTATGGGTACAAAATTTGATCAAAAAAATTTTTTTTTTACTTCCAATTCCTCAAAACATGGCGTAATTACTATAACAGTTGTCTCCCGCGAGTTAATCGAGACGTAGAAACTTAATATTGGAGCTATTTATAAAGTATTTGAGTGATAAACTTTCATAGATCATAAGCCATCATTTGCTATATGTAATATCAATTATACCAAAGTGCCTAATCAGTATGGGTGGGGTTTGTATTTGTAATATAATTAACTTCATTACCATTTTGATGTATGACTTTTCTAAAATATTTCTGGTTTGTAAACATATGACTGCCTACCTGTTAAATTCATTTTTATGTTGATTTTTTTTAGATTAAAAAAAATTCTTACATTTCAAATTGTTGTTTGTTTGTGTGTCTTGAGTTTTTAGTTAATTCACATCTTTGATAAAATAATAATTAGTAAACCAAATAATTATTATTAATATTTCTTTTATACAATTTTACATCTCTTAATATTACTTTATTTACACATTCATTGAGATTCAAATTTAACATCGTGCTATTAAAAAAAACCCTCACCATTTTAAATAATTTGTAAATTTACATCAAAGGTTTTTTTACACAACAGAGTTGCGCAGATTAAACTGAAAGTTAACCAGACCCATTTACTTGATTGTGATATAATAAGGATGGAATAATAATAAAGACAGAAGTACCAAAATAAAAATCACCTACTTCTGTTGTAAATAATTACCTGATCTTAGGTTCTTAGTAACTGTTTTTAAAAAAACCATTAATTACAGAATTACTAAAAATTATTGTCAGAAATCTATCACAGTTTTAAAAATCTAATTATTTTTGGATTATTTTTTACGTGATTGGAATATGCTGGCAATGTTTGCACGTCCTTGATTAGTAGCGCCGATAAATATCTTACTCATTTTATTTTTCATATCTTCCATCGCCGATGGTCCCATTGCAGAAGCATTTAAAAATGCATTGCTATTCCTGTAGAAAAATATCAATTAATTAAAGTCACGCGTAAAAATTTTGTATTTTTAATGTTACCTTTCGGAAGGCCTAGAAATTTCCACCTTGGCTGACAGTTCATTGATCATTACCGCGATCGTTTCGACCTGTTCGGGCGCCACTTGCTGAATATCAGCAAGTAAGTATCGCAAACCAGGTAAAAGTAAATCAGTAATTAATTGATCGTTTAAAACTGATTAGTGGTTAAGTTAAATTCAATTCAATTATGGTAGTTGGTGTATACATGTGAGTAATAAAATTGTAAAAGATACAGCAATAAGAAAGCGAGGTGTATGCATCCAATAATGCAACGGCAATTGACAAACGTTTTGATTCTTCTGTTGTCTGAGCATTTTGGGAAGCGATTGCGACGAGATGTGGCAGTACGACTATTGAATAACAAACAAATAATAAAAATTACTGTTATTTCTAAATGAAACGATATTTTCATGTGAAATAAAAACCAAGTCTCTTCTTAAGTTAATGTGTTAATTGTAGTGTTAGTGTCTTTTGATGATGATTCATTACAATTTAATTACAATAAATGATCCAACTTAGTTTCTGTCATAAAATGGCACAGGACCAATGCATTGCATAATGAATTGATATCCATTAACCGATTGCTCTCGTTGCTTTTAATAAATTATAAATAACGAATAAGGCTGAAGATAACATTCTGTGGCTTAAATACCACAAAAGACTTTTGTTTAACCACATTTGAACCATTGACTCATCTATTCCAGCGATTCTTAACCTGGGGTCATACACCCCTAGGGTCCGCGACTGCTAAGAAAAAAAAATTTATTTTTTTAACATTAATTAATATTTTAATTTTTACAATTTGCAGTATTTTGAGGTTCGTTTGATGGATTCGATGGAGGCCTGCGGGACACAAAGGGTAAGAACCGCTGATCTCTTCATTTGATATTTGACGCATACTATTTTATTTATGTCGGATTTATGACTTTTAACTCATGTACACTATACCTGGTCATATACCTCACTTCACTATTCTAGTGCAGTGTGTGTGGCACTTTAATTAAGTTGGTTAATTTAATTCTTGCAAATAGTAATGGACATCATGGGTAGATTTAACTGATTTCTCTGTAGAGATGATGTACAAATGAAGGAAAGAGAAATTCCGTGTTTGTTAAACCATAAAAACGCCCATTAAAAATCCCCAAAGGCCCAATGGTGTCACTCCTATGTGCTAAGTGGGGAAGCGCTAACAACAACGCCCCCTCCCTATTGCTCTCCAGGGGTACTCACACTTACAAATTAATATTAACACAATAAAATAGTTAATAGTCCTAGTTTATTCTTTGGTAGTTTTTATCAAATAAATGAAAAAATTTTCTTTTCTGTCACTTACATTCTTCTCGAAATTTTGAATCTGCATTTGGTGCTGTTTGTCCAAAAGTTCTAATCACTTCTACAAGAACAGCTGTATGTTCATGGTATAAAGGATCATCCAGAAACGACAGAAACTGCATCCGTACTTTATCCATTAGCTATTTAAAAAATTTTGCATTAAAATTTAGTCCCATTTGATCTAA
>JAQFZO010001270.1:0-16726 GCA_034695885.1 Geophilus flavus
TTAAGAAATGGGTGGAGTTATGGCTGTCTCAAAACCAGAGGATCACAAATAATAGTCAGATGTTGGGATATAAATGGCTCGTTCCTTTGTGGGTTTACAGAGACGAAGAGGTATGTAACTGCATCTAAGTTTTATTTCATTTGGGATAATTTATTTTAATATGTTTTTGCAGGTTCGAAGTGCAAGTCTTTGCATTGCTGTTGGTTTGAGTGAAACTACGACTGGATGCTTCATGTTGATGACACACCTCGAGCATATATCTGGAGGGATTTGGGGCGCTGCATTCAGTTTTCTTCTGGATCACACTGAAGTGACGTGTGTCAAAGAACAGGCTGCTCTGTTACTGGTCAATTTAACACGGCATTTAATTGCGGATGGAAACCGAATGCTGATTGTCCAAAATCTCACCGTTAAGGATTCATCAACTGATGTACGTAACTAATTTTTATATTTATTCCTGACCTTTTTTTTGTGTGTAATTTAAATTTCCTTTTTATATTATTAGGAGTTATTGACCGGTGTCGATGCGTTACGGGCACTTCTTCATCTAAGCAATTTTTATCAAAATGTAACATACTTAATAACATGCTACGTGCGGCAACCGTTGACAATCCCAAGCCCGTTAATTCAAACAAGTAACGGAATTGAGATTTTAAGTTCATCCAGCAATTTGACAGATTTGAGTTTGGAAAACTTATCAATTCATTCACCAGGTACTTTTTACTAGCACATGTATAAAAGCCATTTTATTGACTTTTATTTTATTTTATATTATTTTAGAAACCGAGTCGTCTAATCTCGACACAGCCACTAACAATTCAGAAGCACCCGATGCTGTTAGTTTCATGACCCCACGTTTGATATGCAATTTGAGCAACTTGATTCAAAATCTGCTCATTTTAGTTCCTAACGAAACGTTTGATGTTCTTAATTCTCACATGCTCGATTTGTTACTTAGGTAAGTACACTGTAGCTCGCCGCACCAATACAATATTTACAACATGGAAATTAATTTCATTCGACCGTGTCACTTCAGTTCCCTAGATATTCATCGCATCATTTATTCATATAAGTCATCTTCACTTCTTTATGCGGTGGATTTTTTAAAAATGCATAGCGGTATCATAAATTTAGTTTCTGTATGCGTTGTTAAAAATCCATCAATGGCTACTGAAATCAGTAAAAATTGTGGATTTATACAAACCCTTGTCGATTTATTAGACATTCAATTACTTGGTATGTAAACAGGTAATTTTTTGTGCTAAATATTGATTATTTTTTTTTGGTTTTATTCATTCTAGAGGTGAGACGTGTCAAAGATGATGTATACGAATTATGGAGTGAAATATATGACTTATTTTGGCTTTTATTAACGATGGAAAATCCTCATTCCACGGTCACCAATTATCTTTCGAGACATTGCTTGAGAGTTATAGGCAATATGATTCTGATGTTAGAAAACTGTACAATTGAAGCGATGTGGTTAAATTGTTTGAAATTTTTCTCGGCTTATTACAAGACAGATCCAAACATCTCTAGTTATTTAGATGATCCGTCTGGTGAGATAGGATAAATTTAAAAAAAATTTTCTTATCTTTTAATATTTTTCCTCCTTTTTCAAATAGAAAATTTATGTGAAACAAGTCCTGATATAACAACAGTCGGTGCCTACGTTTGCCATTTATTTCTTAGAAAATACAAAGAAATATTTAACAAACCGAAACAGGATTTCATGGTTTGTGGAATAGTTATGAATGCTATTTCGTCACTTCTTTCATCGTCATGTTCGGCAAAAATTGTCGCACTTAAAGGTATATCTACAGCCACAATTTAAAAATAAATAAATAAAACTAAGTCAAAGATTATTTTCAGGCGACTTAGTTAAGCTCGAACTCGAACATTTAAAGGACATTTACGTTGGCATTACTTTAGCATCTCTGGATAATATAAAATTATCTACCACAAAGAAAATGGTATGAAATATTTATATATTATTAAAACCAAAATGTAATTTATATTTAAATCGTTTAAAGGAAGCACAATGGCAGCAGTGTCTCGTCCTACACTTTGACTTGCTGCAATGTTTTTTACATAATTGTCAGGATGCAAAGGTATGAGCAAGAATTCAAGGACTCATACACAAAGAACTCAATTCAGTTCTTAAAGAGTTTCCTGATATTAATTGTACTTAACTATTACATGGTCATGAATTTATTAGGTTGAAAGCAGCCAGTACGGTTTAAGCGGAATTCTACATCAGTTATGGTGTTGGTGCCTTCAAACACCATTAGTACTTTTGTCACTTCTTTCTCTATTATGCACGTATACAGCCAATTGTAAAACAAGTACGTACATAATATTCACACGTGATGACATTAAAACCATTTAACACGATCAATTTATTTCAGGTATTCGGTCTGTCGCCTACACGAGTGCAGTGCAAGGTGCTGGGACAGTAAAAACTCTAGGAGTGCATTCATTAGTTCACGCACTCATTCGTTTAGCTCAGAACGAAAGTGATCGTGTAAATAATACCAAAGACATCACGATATTAAGTTACGTGTTTCACACGTTGACCAATGTGTGCTTAGGCAGCGAGTGTCGCAGCATCGTGTGCAAGACCAATTTCCTGGACTCGTTTACCAAATTAAACGTGCAACAGACCAAAAAACACAAACATCAAATATTGATTGATGGTTTGTGGCTGCATTTTCTTTTCAGTTTGACATTCCATTCTGACGGACAGGATGCTTTAGTTCGAATGCCTGGTGATTAAAATTTTAATTTAAAACGTTTTATCTTATCTCATCTGTTTTTTCGTTTTTATTTGTGATAGGTGCCGTTGACCTTTTATTGGAATTCGTGGGTACAGGTTCGAATGTAGCTGTCGCAGCTTGTAAAGTTCTACGAAACTTGTGCTGTTCGTCGTCAGCAAATAAATCACTTTTGCTCAATTCAGGTATTATCAACCCTATACATCACTTTAATGGGTAATTTACAGTTTTTTTTCCCCATTGCAGATCGTATATTTAGAGCCTTAATTGCATTTCTCAAAAACGAAAGTAGAGAAAATAAGTCAATAGCATCATCAGCACTTTGGGCTTTGACTGCCAATTGCCAAAAAGCAAAAAGTATGTTGAGAAACGTGTCTTTGATGGCGCAACTGCAACAAGTTTGTCTGGTATGTGACAATTCAGATGACGATACTATTTTAATAGCCAAACACTTGCGCCAGGTTCTTGACTTTTGTCAGATAGAAACTGCAAAGACAATTTCTCACATGTGACTCACAGTTTCATAAACTTTTATTTTTTGTACATTTTGCAATTACATATAAATAATAATTTAACTATAAATGGAAGACGACGATATAAAAAAGGAATGACAATCGTCGACAAAAATCTATACCGGTATATTTATAATAATAATAATAAAAAAGTCACCTGAGAATTGCACTTTTTAATTAATTAATTAATTTCACGTTGCACTTAATTACACTTGACTGTAATGATGATGGTGATGGTGTACATGATGATGCTCGTGCCTTTCGACCAAAAACGGAGACAGAAAATTACTGTGTTTAGTTCTATCTTTTCGGCTCACATTGCCGCCAAGGTTTTGTTTCTCTATCCAACTCGCGACTTGCTGCATAGCTCGCTGGTGATCTTTGTGACGATGTCGATGATTGTGATGAAAATGAGGTGGAATATCCATGTGATCACTAGACAACTTGGTTGTTTGAATTTTCGATTTCTCGTCTATCAACTTCCCCCTGCCATCGATGCATTTACGCTCTGACGTCATCAAATCGACTAGAGCTAATTTGTGAATCTGCTCTCGATCGAGCAGCCGACATTTCAGCAGAAGTGAATCTGCGGCCAAATCGTGAGATCTGGATCTGTGATGACCATTAGTCCGTCGGTTATGCTCGAAACGAGTTCTGGAACATATGTGAGTTCCGTCCAATTGGTACGGACATCGCGCACTCTGTTTTTCGTTTACACAACTATCGCTGAATTGAGACGAATAATTTTCAATGCCTGCTAAATCCAAGTAATGATTTCTCCGGTCGCGACATTCGATTACGGTGTCTCTATTGTTTGCCGGTCTGTGGTGAAGAGGGTCTTTGATGTCCTTCGTCGTATTTAGTCTAAAAAAAAATATTAAAGATTTTTGTAAATATAACGCAAGAAAAACATAAAATTTCGAATTTTATTACCTGAAGTTTTTATCCACGGCACAACCTTCTAGCGATTCGACTAAATTCTGCATGTAAAATGTTGTTGGCCGTGAATGATTTCTGGTGCACTTCGGAGATTTAATGCCTTTGTTGTTTTTATTGTTGTCTTGGTGATTTTTTTGCCTCTTGTCAGGAGCAATAGTGAGCTTCACTTTGATGGTTTTGCTTCCCCTAGGGGGTAGTTTAATGGCGGTACCAACAGTCTCGTAAATGGATCTCACCAGGCCAGCAATATCCTGCATCAGATTACAATGGTTGCCATAACATTGAAGAAAAACAAAAATAAATGTCTTTTCTTACGTCTTTGGTGATCTTCCCTTCACCGTCAAAGTCGTACAGCGTGAATACAAATTCTTGCCGTTCCAGTTCACGATCGGTCTTGACGGAAACACCGCACTCCAAATTCTGAGAAGGAATTTAAAGGTTAGAATAACAGTGAGAGCGCGCGCAAGGAGAATAAAAAGCATCGGGTATCTTTAGGGGGGATCAGTTATCTCGATCAAAGAGCTTTTAACCCAGCTTTAGAAAAAATAAAAAAAATTTTTCTTTCTGAATAAATTTAAAAATTTATACCCCCCGAATGCATTTGCCAGACATTCGTAAAATTCCACAAACTTTGAGCAGTATTTTTCGGCTGGGAAATCCCATAAATAGAATAAATTGCTTTTACTTGCCTCAACATTCAGACGAGTTTCTTTCGGTACATCCATGTTTTCATTCTCTGATGATTTATTTTTATTTTCACTTTCATCTTCTGGCGGCAACGCAACTACGATTAAATTAAAATATTAATTTAAAAAAAAATTGTTTATCGTTTGGTAATAAAAATGAAAAAAAAAAAAGGTAAAAAGGTAGCAACAAATAAATAAGATAAAGACAGAAGGGAATATCAAGTGGGCACGTGAGTGAAATAACGAAGTAGCCTGTGGTTAAGGATTGTTCGTGTCCACAGTCGTTGATTAGCAGAGAAAAACAAAAGGGGCGTTGCAACATCAAAGAGACCGCCCGAACGTAAAACGAGGTCGTTGCAAACAACCGGAAAGGACTTACCTTGAAGAGGATATTTATCCTCAGCAAAACCCGCTTTTATAGTCTCTTCCATCGAACGCGGCAAACAAAAGGGCAACTCCTGAAAATGCAAGAAAAATAATAAATTAGGGAGCGATTTTCTTGGAAAAGATTTTATAGAAAATTTTTCCAAGGGGGAAAAATTATAATATGGGGAGAAGGAAAGGAAGATTTTAGGCTTAGACACCACCTGCAAATTCAACACTATAGAAATCCATTATGAACAAATCCTCCTCCCAAACTCCGCCTTCCTTTCAAGGAACTAGGGGCAAGAGGAGGTCAAGTTAAGCTTAAGAAAAGAAGCTACGAGTCAGGCTACGTGTACGTGGGTTAAGGATTTATCACCGTGGAAGATAAAGACGAACGGCGACCAATGAAACCGCAAGCCATGGCGAATTTGCTCAAATCCATGTCGGTGCACGGAAACCAGAAAAACATGAAAAAGGAAGGAGGAAAAAAAATAGGAGTTAAAATGGAGGGGGAGAAAAGGAGACTAGGACGAGTCGATTGGTGAAAAGAGGGAGAAAAGGAAGGAAGGAGAGAGAGAGAGAGAAGGAGCAGCCAGCCAGCCACTGCTGGATGGAGAACACACCCGAATTTGAGGTCGCCACAACGGCGACAAATTCCATTGTGGCATGTGGGCAGGGGGTCGCGGGAAAATGGGTTAACGAACACTCGCAAATCCTATCAAACATTACAAGTACCGACACTCTGGCCCATAACTAAACGCCTCAGTAAATGGCAGCCGGCCAAGAAAAAAAAAAATTCATTCACACGGCGTATTCATTGATGAAAAGCAAATAGACAACTTAAGTTTAATAGAGGATGGATGGCATGAGTCGCACGGAATTTAATTGCACTCTTCATCAAGGAAGATGGAAGGGTCAGATCAGAGCGAGAGAGAGAAATGAAACTGAATTGCCGCCTTCGGAGATGAGCCAATGAATAAAAAGGGGCCACGAAGAGGGGCGAACTGGCAACAGAGCTGTCATTTGTGTGCGCGTTAATCCCCGGCAAGATGAAAGCCAAGAGCGGCTCTTTTGCAGAGCAACACCTGGTTGGCTCGCGGCACACACCGCTGGCCACCGACCTCAAATCCCACCCGCGTCTCTGTATCATTTGGGGCCAAGTCAAATACCAAAGGGAAAGAGAAATATTTTTCAAAAAAAAATTATAAAACGAAAAAAGTTTTTTTTTTTAAATTTAAAAGAAAAAAAAAACGGAAATTAAACTGGAGAGATAAAATAATCGGGACGAGTGTTGCGTTATCGACTAGTTCTAGATAAAAGGATTAAAAGTCGCGTGGAGTAGGAAGAAAAATAAAGGCAAGGGGGGAAATATAAGAGGACAAGTGCGGCGGCAAACATCAAAGACAAGCACAACTCACGCACTGAATAAGTGGCCCAAAGATGCCTGAAGGGGAAAACAAGAGCGCAAACCCAAGGACAAGTGAATCAAACACGAGAAATTAAGTTGATGGGTGAGAGGAACTTTTTTCTTTTTTTAAAAAAAAATCAAAAAAACAAGGTGGCTTTAGGAATTGCGGGAATTTTGGTTACTCACCAACGGGTGTCCTAAACTCGATGACTGATCTTCAGAATCGGCCAATGCAACTGGGTTGAAATGTGCATTCACTACGAAACACTCGCCTAAATTAGTTAAAACAACATATACAAAACTGAAAATATTATTTACTAATCAGAAACTTACCTTCTGGATCATCACGTTTCCGGTATAATTCTGTAAATTGTCAATAAGAAAGAAAAAAAATTTAAAATCACGGTACAACACGATAAGGAAACAAAATTTTCCCCCACTACAAATGTACATTCCAGTGACAAAACATCTGAGATGAAGCCAACATTTCATACCGCTGCTACACATTTTTCGACACATAGGTTTACTCACTTGTTTTGCTCTGTACTTTGCCCATCGCACGTTGTGTGAATATTACATGGAAAACGGATAAATCCACTATAAACCAACATCAGCAGCCTACACACTATAGCCTCGGCATTCGCTGCTTCTTTCGTTTGGAGTGGCGGTGGCTTTTCTTTAGCAAACCGCTTGAGGAGGAGGAGTCGCCTGATGATTAGCAGCTGGTGCATTCCATTCGTCCAAACGGGGGGAAGCAGGAATTACGAGTAAACGCGCGCGCCCCAACCAGGTCAATGCCTATATATTTTCTAGTAAACTCATGTAGACGAATTCCTTTCGTTTCTTTCCAACCAAAACGTTCCATTATATTTAAATAAATGGTAACAAACTCATAAAATTTTTATCAAACGATTAATACTTCAAAAAGTAAAACAAAACAACTTTTATTTTTCAAAATCTCAACTTTTTATTTATATTTTATTAAAGTCGAATTTCCTTCTTATAAAACTTTAATAGAAGAAAATTAAGAAGTGGGAAAAGGCATACGTATGAAGTTATTGAAAATGAAGGCTAAGTAGGATTTATAGCAGCCTTTCGGCATAAAAGCCTCGAGATCTGAGGTAGGGTGGGAGGTGAAGGAGAAGCAGCTGGGTGTGTACTGCTGCCAGGGGGTGCAGGCCTGTGGTCGGAGCAATTGGCAGGCAGGGGCGAGATACGGGCATTGAGTAGAGCCGCCACGCATGTCTGAGGCGGCATCCTTTGTACTTGGCGGCGCCCTTTGAGGTGTGCGAGCCACTGCCTAGAGGTGTAAATGAAACGCTGGTCTCCATCGGTGACGATTTGTCCATAGTCTCCCAGAGTATTAACGACGCCTCGAAACCCGGACACACCCACGTTGCTTCCGTAGACAAAGGAAAAACACTTTTTAATTTCCTCTGCAAACCACATTTTAGTCGGCAGGTGATATGGGGACGCCAATGCGTCGCGTGACGAGGGGGCGGGCTGCTGCAACCACTTTACTTTGTCGGTACCTTTCAAGTCACCACTTCATTGACCAGCTGAGATGAGCTTTTTTTTTTTTCCTGGATATTTTTTTTTTATTCTGCAACTTTTATTTAGGTAGTACATGATTTTTACATTTTTTCTTGGAATACACTTTTATTTCCGTTTTCAGCTTGCATTGCAGCGAAAACATATCAAATGGAACTTCATTTGCTGTTTATATTGGTTTAAAGTTTCTTCAACGATTCTGAAATTTGCATCAAACATTAACTTTTCTCACTTCGGTCCAACTTTCTTTTTTTTTTTTTCAAAGTTTCCTAATTTGCTTACTTTTGATCTTCGGGCGATGACATACCCGATAGACAATTTAACGCTTCTTTAAAGGCGGTACTTTGAAAAGAAGAGAAAAAAATGTTAATAAACAAACACGCTGAAAGCTAATACACCTTTAAGAATGAAAAAAAATGGTGACTCACAGGGAGTCGCTACTTTTATAGTTGTAAACTGTCAGCTGTAAAGCTTGTAGATCAATTCTGCCTTGGAGACTGCCAGCGTGGTTAAACTTAAGAACCCGGCAAAAGAGATTTGCTAATTCTCTGGAGATTAACTGCACCATCCGTGTCATTACTGCCTTAATTAAATGCGGCGCTACAGAGTAGACCTATGGAAATGAACATAAATCATTGCAGGGTGAACGCAAAAGAAAAAAATGGAATTGATTACTTCAGCGTGAATTGCAATTAGCTCGATTATAATTTGTTTGATATAACAACCTACGCCAGAGGGCATAAGGCATTCAGACCACAAAAAACCACCGATGTACATGTTCATCTCGATCACTTTGACGATTGGGCGAGACTTTAATTCGATGTACGAGGCGAACAGGCGATCGTGAAGTTGTCGGAATTTACTTTCGACTTCCTAGAGGAAAATAATAAATTAAAAATTAATTTTTGTAATTACATTTTTTCTGTTTAATGACTGACCAATATGATTCGTCTCGCATCTGGATAACCGTTTTTCTTGAGATGTTCTTCGAACCGTGGTATGACATTTTTTGTTGTGTAATTACAATTGCTTAATATAACCAGAAATTTTTTGCTCTGTGTATGTGCGAAAAGAAATACATTAATAATAAATGTACAAATAAATCAATGAAAGAATCATTACTTCGGTGAATGCTGTTTCCATGTCATCATGACTTATGGGCGACGTTTCACGCTGTTGTGCTAATGTTTCCAGCGTCTGAGGAAACATCTGCATCAGTTTCAATATGTAATGAGATACTTTATTAGCAGTATCTGAATCGCCGAGTAACTGCACGAAAAATAGACATAAATAAGAATATTTTATAACATTGATGAATTTTTACTTCATTTTCACGCAATCCCGTCGTAAGAACAGTTTCTTTAACTAGTTGTAGCGTCTCTAAGACAATGTTTTCATAAAGTGCAGGCTGAAGTGAGAAATTAATGAATAAGTAAACAAATTTAAAATAAATTTAAATGATGTACCAGTTGAGTCGTAGCACCGGAATCGTCATCGATTTGCAGCACCCACGTTTCCCTCGTATAAAACCTCTCTATATCTTTTTATGGCAAAATAAAAAAGGAAATAAGTAATAATTCATCGTATTTGACTCGATAAAATACCTCCGATCGATTGTGCGAACGTGTGATGCAAACACGCCACTCGAAGATCAAAAATGAGTTGTTGAATAACATCGAGGGATTCAGCTGGCAAATGAAGCCCGACGAGACTCGAATAACAGCCACTTTAAATGAATATATAATTAAAAATTAACACCCTTTCACCAGTCGATGCAATGGGGGAAACCTTACCGTACGAAGCGAACACAATGGGGCAACCAATCACTCACACTGTCAGAAGGACTCAAGGGCCATGGAACGATATTATATTTCTGAATTTGACGTTTTGATAATGTATGAGGCAAAATTGCTGATCGGATCAAATTAGAATGTAAACAAAACGTGTCCAGAAGCATTTCCTGTAAGGAAGTATTAAAGAGAAAAATAAATCTTTTGAAATTTAGATCACCTATAAGATTAGTTACTTCAAATTTGATTTTATAGCTGGCATCAATTTTATTGACCCGATTTTCGTCATCATCTGTCACACTTAAATCTCCTTTGAGATACGCTAGTCCCAGTTTCCATACGTCAGGAACCGTATCAGATACAATTTCAGTTAACTCTTCTACGAAAATTATGTGATCCGGAGGGCGGCAGTCTTCGGATTGTGTTCGATAAGCCGTACCGAACGTCATATTATTTTTCTTTTTAGAACGTTTGATAGAAACACGTTTCATTTTCCCGTATGCAGTAGAAACAATATTTTCCGCTGCCAATATTTCTAAAAATAATGATAATTTAGTATCAAAATTTCCCACGATAGGTGAAATTTTGTCTTTTACCTTGTTTTAAATGGAAATCTTTGCACGAATTAAAGACTTGGGCAATGAATTTGAATTGATATTCTATGCAGATCCTGGCCGGGTCTCCTTGGTACTCCAAATTTAATAAATACCTAAAATTAAAGGGTTGTATAAAGATTAAGTTCGATAGAAAAATATATTGACATTAAAACCTAATGTATCGCTTTTGTTCCTCCATTGGTGAAGGCAAATCCTTCAATCGTGCTATCAATAAATCTTTGAACATGTCAATCCGTTGTTCCACTTGTTCGTACACTGGAAATGAAGTCATGTTTTTATACGAACTTTCAATTTCTTAGGAAAAACAAACCTTTTTTAAATAACTGAACTTTCGTGTCAGAACAGAGAGATTTTGCTTTGGCATAATCATTGATAACAACATCATAATCGCCCTGAAAATTTTAAAATTTGTTATTGAGTAAATACATGTTAGATGTTAACCAACATATGGATAATTATTTACTCTCTGAATATTTCTTTCGATCGTGCACGGCAAATTAAAGAGAAATTTGAATTTTTGTAAAACATTGAGCGCACTCCGAGTTGTATCTGCGTGGTCTTTTCTACCTAGTACGTCTTGAAAGAGAGCCTCGGCTTCGTTTTTCGTTTCTGCAATCAATTTAACAAATTCTCAATATAAAACATTTATTATTTATTTTTTGATGTATATTTACGTTCAACATATTGCTCTAATTTGTCCAAATTTTTCTCCCCGAAGTCATCCTTCCGTTTGGCCGCGGCCAATGCTAAAATGTGAGAAATCGTTTATCATTTCATTAGAAAACAAAATGCATTTAGTACGCGTACCAGTCAACGTATCGAGTTGGTCCATCACGGAACCAACATTAGCCTTGAGAAAAGAAAGTTCTCCTTCTTTTTGATTGTTCACTTTGCGTCTCAAACACGTCAACCCACGTCTCAAATCATCGAAGCTAGATTTGATCGAATGAGTTCATAAATTCACAATTCTTTAAAATTCTTCAATTTACTCTTTACCTCGCTTCGTTGTGATTTTCCAACAGAAACCAAGCAGGTACAAAATTTTCAGAAATTAAATTCCCAGAGCCTAAATAAAATAAAAATATATATACGGTATCTCATTAACATTCACTGACATTAACGAACTTACCATCCGGAAAACATTCTTGTAGTACTTCTTCGGGAAATTTTTTACTACAATAAATTACTTAATAAGTTCAAACAAAACGCAAATGTGAAATTATTAATTACATATTGCCTTCATCCGAAAGACCCAGAGGATTATCTTGATGTAAAGGCGACGGCGAAGTCGGTCTTTTGCGACCCCACATAAGAAAAGTCATGGAATAAGATTCTTCGATCCAAACAGCAGATTCCTTCAACGGACCTAAAGATTTACAATTATTAATTTTTAAATTTCATTATTCCATGCAAAAAACATATACCGATGGATTCGTTGAGTTTTCCTTTGAATTGCACAGTGCTCGTGCCTTTTCCTCCCGACCTGGTAATGACAATAACATCGCCTAGACCACTGCCGGCACCAAACCGTGCAATAATTTTGCTTGATGACTTCCATTCTGCTGTCAGAAAGCAGTCGACGCCACAAATGGTGAGACCTACAAAAAACCAATTTATTTTGAAAGTTTATCACTCGTGGTTTCCGGCAATTAATAAAAATTTACCAACGAAATCTTGGTAACTTTGTCCCAGATTTTCTCCTCGAATTGTTACTCTTGTCCCTGGTGGGCCATCATTAGGAGAAATTCCTGTTACAATCGGAGGAGGGGCAGGCGGCATTTCGGTTCCTCAAAGTTGTTTTCGCCTAACTTTGAACGTTTAACGAAAGGTGTCGCTAAACCACAGGAGCCGGAAGTGGGAGCCGGTAGTGCCGTCATCATTTCTGGCCTTTTCCGGTTGTTCGCCATCATTGGCCATATTTTCCATAGCATGGTTTCCTGGAGCTGGTTCGTGATGACATGACGCAGGCGATTTGAGAATGGCTTTACCCACGGTAAGTAATTTTACACACTAAAATTTAATAGAAAAGATGTCAATAATTTATCCACAACCCGAATTTCCTTTGTTACAAACACTGCGTGAGCTTCCCTGACATTTTCGTTCGTCGTTGAACGATTTTAAGCCTAATCAGCATGCCGGTGGCAACAGTTAACGGCTTTTCGGAACGATAAATAACTCATTTAACAGCGCAACTTGTGTTTTAGATTAAGCAGTAAACTAATTCCATTTAACCATTGCCCGCAATCTCATCGTTTTTTCGTATTTTATGACACTTTATTGAGCCGTCATCGCTGTTGCTTTTATCTTTTACTTTTTTTTTTTTGCTGTAATTTATATCCAATCAGGACCGATTAAAGACAGCACTTTTTATCTCATTACAGGATTTGCAATTTTTAGACCTACATGATGCCACGGAGGAAGAAGTTGAGCATATCAAGAAAATTTTATTTGGCCCGAATAAAAAATCGCTAGTCGAGGTTAGTAAACTGCAATTACATTAATTATGAAGTAATTAAAACGCAATATTTTTTTGTTTTCATTTTAGTTCCCTTGGCAAACGGGCGGAAAATGTTGTGGTTGTGAAGCCAAAAAGTCAGCTGATGATTGCACCACCGATAAACAAGTTTTGCTCAGCGAAACCAACCATGAGGTATCGGCACAGCAAGTGGCAGGAAACGTCATCTACCATGAAATGCCTGAGCAGGAGCCTCCCATAGTGCCACACATCATGTGCATGCCGAATTCATGCCCAACTTTGCAAGGCAATACTTTAATGGTGACGACGAGCATGCCGATGCCAAACCATGGAATGCAGCCGGAATTCGTGTCTGTCCCTCCTCCTTTGCCTCCACACATGTTGGTCTCTCCACATGGTGTCCACACTCAAGCCGTGCCTCTGAACACTGACGTCGTGGAAAAAGGCCGAGGAGGCGGCGGTGGACGGAAAATGAAAAAACGAAATCCGGAGTTTGCGCGAAACGAGAAAGATCACGCCAGGAACGAAGCAACAGGAAACGTAATTTCTTTTCAAGACCAGCAGCAGCACGTCCCCTTACCCATGGGCATGAATCCGAGGGTCACCATGGCGCCAGGAATGGTCACCCAAACGATCGGATACCCGATGACGCTCGCACCACCCAATATGCAACCTTTATCTTACCAGCTTTACTCGACGCAAATGATGTATGCCAGCCCGCCTTTGTATAACTTCGTTTCTCCCGCTATGTATTCGTCTTACCCGGCTAATTTTCTTAACACTGTCGCCGTGACAAATGACATGGCGGCCGTGCAGAACAGTTGTACCATGCAACTGGCGCATTGTGAGATGTCCCACGATGTTTATGACGATAAGAAATGCGTGCCTGAAAATATTACTTTTTGTCAAGATGACTATACAGTGGAACCCCAAGTGCCTAGTGAAATTGTGGTGTCTGTGCAGCCCACGGAACCAGTGTCTGAAGATAAAAATGCCACGGAGAAGGTTGAGGAGAACTGTGAAAAGAAAGAAACACTAGGCTCACCGAATGCTAACTTGGAAGAAGTTACACAACAACAACAGCAGCAACAACAACAACAACACGTCGAGACGACAGCCAACACTGATGATGGAGTGAAAGGTGAAAATAATGGTGATATCCAGGTGGCAAATGAGGTCATTAAAACTGAAACACTGACTGTAGATGCCAGTAACAGTAATGGTAACGGTAACAGTAAACGCGAAACCGTCGAGGTAAATTCGATCGAAAACGCTACTCCTACATTTACTAATAACACGGTGTCCACTTCGCCAGTGGTCAAAAGTGAAGTGAAAAATTCGAGTAACAATCGTGAAGGGGCCACTCGCAAAACTTGGGCGAGTTTGTTTGAAAATTCAAACCAAGCTGGCTTTACAAACTCAAACTCAGAGCCTCGTTTATCAAATTTAAGTGTAAACAACCGTAAAACAGCTCAAAAAGAAAAGAGTGTCGTTCATACTGCTAAGTCAGAAGTTGTAGACGATAATAAAAAGTCAATGTCTAAAGATTCGATTCCAACTGAACTTAAAGGTAATGTATTGATCGATCTTTTTAATAATTAACATTTTTAATTTTTTTTAAAAATTTAATTTTTTTTTTTGTTTTATAGAATTTTTGTCTACCATCCAGTTGGATCATCATTCCGTCCACATTGTACCGCGAGGTTTAACTAATTCAGGAAACTGGTGCTATATTAATGCAGTAAGTATTTAGATTTATTTTTATTTATCACTGCATTGTCTGTTGTTTACGTTATTTTTTTTTATTTTTAGACTCTTCAAGCGTTGCTTGCGTGTCCTCCTTTTTTCAATCTTATGCGTAAGCTTCCAGTGGTTGCGGGCTTGAAAGCTAAAAATTCGTCCTCCATTCCAGTCATCGATTCAATGTACGAAAATAGTTTTTTTTTTTTTTTACATCCTTAAGTTTACGTATTTGAATGTACTTTTATTTTTTTTACTTCAGGGTTGAATTTTTTCACGAATTTGTTCCTCTTCCAACAATTATGAACAAAAATATAAAAAATGATGTCAAACTGAAGGATGAATTTATGTGTGGCAAACCGTTTGAACCGAAGTACGTATACCAGATGTTACGTGCCATTAAATTGGAGTCCTTTAAAGTAAGTATATGCAATTATCAACAACTAAGGAAAAAAATTAATATTTAAATTTGTAGGGAAAGCAGGAAGATGCAGAAGAATTTCTTAGTTGTATTCTCAATCGGTTGCATGAGGAAATGTTGGATGTTATTTCGGCAGCTAAACTAGGAAACAATAAGTGTATGTTTTCCTGATTTTCTATTATTCACAGACCGTTTGTCTAATGTATTACCGGTATGTCTATTTTACATTTTAGTGAAAAATGGTGATACGGTTACTACTGATAAAACAAATTGTTCAGTAACTGACGACGACAGCGATTGGCTCGTGATGGGATATAAAAACAAAAGTTGTATAACCAGAGAGGTAATGTTTGATCAGTGACTTTAGTGTTAAGAATGTATTTTTTATTTTAATTAATAATATCGTGTTTTTTTTGTAGGTGAAGTGTACACCATCTCCGATTTTCGATATTTTCGGTGGGACGATGCGTTCGATGCTCCAACAAGCAGGCTCAAAAAATTCAGCTACTTTACAACCATTTTTCACATTGCAGCTGGATATCCAGGTAAAATGCTAAATTGAGTTTGATTTTAAATGTAATGTATTGGATAACTGAACATTGTTTGAATTATTAGCCGGAAACTGTGACGTGCATTCGAACTGCTTTGGATGGTCTTGTGGTCAAAGAATCTTTACAAGGTTTTACTTCTGGTAACAGTAAACAAGAGGTAGGTATTTTTCCTAGTTTATTTTACAAAATTAATCGATTATTAATTTTATTATTTTTTATCTCGTTTTATAGGTGGAAGCTTCTCGTAAGATTACGCTAGAAAAACTGCCCGCTATTCTTATTTTGCACCTTAAACGCTTCGTTTTTGATCGTAATGGTGGTTGCCGCAAACTTATGAAAAGAGTTGACTTCGGAATTGATCTAGAACTAAGTAAAGGTGTGGTATTTGTAGTATAATTGAGTTAAATTAATATTTAATCTAATTTTAATCTTTTTCTTCTAGATTTACTTAGTTCCGTTGGAAAATCAGTTCACAAACAAAGACGATACAGACTTTTTGCAGGTAAATTTTCTTGTTTAAAGTTTCACATTACAATGTTTTTTACTTTTTATTTATTTTTAATTTCAGTTGTCTATCACGATGGACAGGAATTAGCTAAAGGACATTACACCACTGACGTTTTTCATGCTGGCTACAAGTCGTGGCTCAGAGCCGATGACTCGAACATCTACCAAATATCGGAGGGGAATGTAATGAAACATTCTCCTCCACGCGTTCCCTACCTTTTATACTACAGAAACGTGGAAACTATTCCGTGAAACCACGATTATCGTTTTATGTGTAATTTGATGATTAATTACCGACTTAATGCCCATCGTGTTTAAAATTAAAGTTTAAAAAAAAATCAACAAAAATACAAAAAAAAAAAAAAAAAAAAAAAAACGAATAAAAATC
>JAQFZO010001271.1:0-16725 GCA_034695885.1 Geophilus flavus
CACTTAGTCGCCGTCGCTTCTTTCCATCATTTACTTAGTTCTTTTTTTTCCCTTTTACCTAGATAAAAAAAGATAATTAATTTAATTTAAAATTTACATGTGTTTCAAAGTTTAATCACATTTTATTCCATTCACATTTAACATCCAAAAAAAAAAAAAAAAAAAATTGGAATATAGAAAAAGTTGGATTCAATTATATTTTTAAATTAAGGGAAGAGTCATCATTAGATTGGATGAAATCATGTTGCCCATAATTAGATTTAGATTATGCGTAATTATTCCTACGTGGCACACTCCCATTTCCCCCATCTTCTATAAAATAAAAATCCATCTTGATATGAAGCTATCACCTTTCCTATTTTTTCTCTGTCTGATGCCTATCACCCATTTTATGCTCAGCTGGGTAAAGAAAACAGGCCATTGCCACCCCTCTTTCCATATTTTTACTCTCGACATCTCATAGAAAATTTATAGCGAAGGGCCAAACCAAAATGGGGGCACAAAAAAGGTGGCTTCTTCGTCGTACTTTCAAAACACACTGCCTTTTTGTAGTATGCCAATTGAGTAATAGTGAATTTGAAGTGACTAGGGTTTACATTTCTGATGATTTTGATGTTTAGAAAGGACTAAAGAGTATAGGATACTATGAGAAAGAGTGGTAAGAGTTATAAGGTTGCCACAGCGGGTACTCTGGTCATACGCGGTCTGTCGGAAATCTATAAATTACAAAAATAAATGTTAAAACCTATGTATAAAACTAAATTAAAATTAAAACTTTATAGGATGGTATTAATAAGTAGGTTAGGTTGGGTTAGAATAGGTTTCTGGATTGTTGAACAATTTTACAATAAGATTCCAAAAGCAAAAGCCGGCTTTTAACTATGACTTTTGCCATCAATAATGGATTTTGACATCGGCTTTTGGCATTGGCTTTTAGCGTGTGTTTCTGTAATTACCACCAGGGCATGCTGGAAACATTTGACACTTAAAAATACTTGTGACCACTCATGACGACATCATGGGTCAATTATGCGCATGCTCAGATTAAAGATTTTTACACAAGCCACTTTTGCAAAAAAGTCTTTTATGCCTCGGTTTTTACTTTTGATGACATAAAAAACGTCATCGTGACGTAAAAACATGAAACTGAAATAAATTTATTTAACTGAACAGCTGTTTTTCTGACAAAAATGATTTCTACGACTTTTAATGACGTTTCTTGCATCATCTAAACTCCTAAAAGTACGTTTATGGCATCTTTCAGCTTCTAGATTACAAAATAATATACCTCAATAATAAAACCTAACGATATAAAAAACAGACATTACAATTTTTTTTTTAAATAAAAAAATAAAATAATAGATAAAAATTCAATCCACACAGTCCGGTGTTTAAATCGACCTAACTGATCCCCGCCCGGCACGTTCTTAAAGCGGCTTTTGGGTTTGTTTAAACATCGGGATTGCGAATATATTGAATAACGCCGTGCGTGTTGCGCATACTCATAAGTGATATGAATTCTTGAACGAATGAAGTTTGGCAGGTATGTTATTGATCACATCATCTTTGTTGGATATTTACACACATGATTTACCGTGAGGTTAAAAAAAAAAAGATTATTAGATTTTTTTTTTTCTATTTACCATCACTCACCATCTTCTGGGAGTTAGTCGAGTGAGGGGAGGGAGGAAGATGGAAGGGAAGTAAGGTAAAGTTTATTCGATTGTGGTACGGAGCATCGGAAGTGGCATCCATCTCCCTTGGTAATACCTGGCGGTTGTTAATTTGATTAGAGGCTTAATTATGTGTGCGACGTAGTCGAAACAAAGTTGCTGGATTCATTTTAACTAAAGAAATTCCCAAATCATAATTTTTTTTGTGTTTTTTAATTTTTCTATTTATTCAATGCCGGAGGAATTTAATTAAAGGAGAGTGACATTTTTTTTTCTAACGGAGGGTTCATTTTGCAAATTGCTCAAACTGAGATTGACAAATATAAATCTGATGTCACGAGGCGAAATAATGAAATCATGGCTTTATACGATGATTCTTCGGATTTGTCATTTATCGTAATGTAATGATTCGCCCGCCATTTTTGATGGGAATGATTTAATGTCGTTTATTGTTTATCGTTAAGCGCGCGGTGAAAGTCATTTTGATAGAAACGAATGAAATCGTTTTGAAAAAAGAAAAAAAAAATGGCCACACGAGTGAGCAAGCGCAATCAATAAAATACAGTACACGAACAAAATGCACTGAAATTCCGAAGAAAATTCAGTTTTCGCTGAATAACGGTTATGTGCTATTGTATATGGAAGACTGCAATCTTGTCAAAACTTTAATGAATTTTTCAAAACTGAAGTACTGTATATGCAATCAAATTGTGCATTGATAAAAATTCCCATTTTGTAAAATTCACATTTAAAACATCTATATTTTGTAAAATTCACATTTTTTATGCGGGTAACTCCTACACATATCTATCATTAAAATTGACTTATCTCGACTACAATTCAAGCTATTTGGCTGTATGAAATACAGTGTACGAACAAAATGCACTCGAAACTCCGAAGAAAATTCAGTTATCGTTGAATAACGGTGAAGTGTCTTGTGTATATCACTCGTATAATTTTGACAAGTTTGCTTTCTTTAATCGAACTACATTACTAAGACAGTATCATGCGATACGATGGTATACCATATTAAACAAATCACAAAAGCAGTATTGTTCCAGACGCAATAAACGGTTGTTATATTGTATGGAAGACCAATCTTGTCAAAACTTTTAATGAATTTTTCAAAATAGAAGTATGTAATCAAATTTGTTCCAAATAGAATTGAGCATTGATGGAAATTCACATATTGTAAAATTCATATTTTTCATGCGGGTAACTCCTACACATATCCATCATTAAAATTGACTTATCTTGACTACAATTTAAGTTATTTGGCTGTATAGAGTATGAACCAAATGCACTGAAACTTCAAAGAAAATTCAGTTTTTGGCTTTTCGCTGAATAACGGTTGTTATATTGTATGAAGACCAATGTTGTCAAAACTTTTCATGAATTTTTCAAAACTGAAGTATGCAATCAAATGTGTTCTGAACAGAATTGAGCATTTATCGCGCGGGTAACTCAGTATCCACCATTAAAATTGACCTATCTCAACTACAACTCAACTTATTCATCTGTTAACATTGAAAATGAACACAATGTGTATATAAACCACGTCAATTTCACCAACCAGTTCGATTAGTCGACGTAGATTCACCCCGCAGTTCATAACATGTTCACGAAGAATGATGGAAAGGGTCAATCTGGAAGGATTGTGGGAGGAAGCGTCATTAAACACGATGACTGGCTTTGTCAAGTTCCCACTGGGTGGCGCCAAAACCCACAAGTGACCCCCAGGGGTGGGATTTCTCTCGGGTATGGAACAGTAATGTCGCTTGTGACTCCCTCACAGATTGGCTTTGTATTTTTTTTCTCTATGCCCCCCTCTCACTGCCCCTCCCAATTTTCCCGCTCTTTAAAAAGACTCAGGCGGTGCGGCGGCGAGAGAAAATTGTGATGGAATTTAGTCTGGAGAGGAAAGGAGTCAAATATGGCTGGAATTTTGATTAGAGTGTGAAGGACTGTTATGGTGGTGATTTGTGTTTTTCAAATATTTTTTTTCTTTCTTTCCATCCACACCAAGGGTTGTTTGTGTTGGTCG
The DNA here is from genome assembly GCA_034695885.1 of Geophilus flavus. Lineage (NCBI taxonomy): Eukaryota > Metazoa > Arthropoda > Chilopoda > Geophilomorpha > Geophilidae > Geophilus > Geophilus flavus. The sequence continues at coordinate 3,718 of JAQFZO010001271.1, forward strand.
GTTGTTAGTTACAAGTAGGTTTGAGGAAATAGGGTGGGGGGTTTGAAAGTGTTGTGATTGGAAATGGAAGAAAATTGGTTGGGGAATTGCAGGGGAAAAGAGAAGTTGGGGTTGGATTTATAACATTCCACTGTGGACATTTTTTTTCTCTCTTCCGATATAGTTCTATTTCGACTCGATGTTAACATATATACATCTAAGTGTGAGGGTTTGGTTTTTAAATTGCTACTTTGAGGGACGTTGGATACTGTTTTTTGAATTGATTTTTTTTTTCTCAGTGACTGTGAGTTAAAGTAAATGGAACACAACAGGTATAAAAGTGGGAAAGTGCGAGAAACACATGTCGGGGAACGACGGAAGCTCAGCTGCGCTTGTATGTAATTCGAGTTTTAGGTGAGCAGCTGCTAAAACCTGACCCTGTGTGCCAGACATCAAAAATTGGTGCGAAATTGACATTGAAGAATGAGGGAGGAAAGGCTAGGGAAAAAAGCGTTTGGTTGCTGTCTGCCCGGGTTTAGTTTAGATTTGGAAGCTGCCAACCCCGAGATGAGATGTTTAATTCGTGGTTTATCTGCAGCTGGCACTCAATATTTTGTTGGAGAGAAAATGTTTTCAGGTGTGATTAAGGCGGATTTTCGGTTCTCTAATCGACTCGCAGCACATTTTAGGGATTTCGATTCGATAAATAATTAATTTCGTGCAAGAATTTTCTGTGAATGTGAATCCCAAAAATATTATTTCGGTCTCGACGGACACGAACGGGGTCGTTACCGGGCAAAATTGGTATTACTTACCTGTCACACAAGATGACACTAAAGCTGCGTTGTAACTTGTAAACAAATATATTATTTAAAAAGAAAAAAAATGGGAAATGACAAAAATTAAACAAACTAAATTAAAAAACAATAATGTTGACACTGTAAAACATTTTGTTAGTTTTCTACAGCAGTGTTATCTTTGAACTGTTTACTTATGGAATACTACTGAATGTTATTCATTTAATTTATAATCAATTGACTGGTTTGTTTACTATGATGAAACATACACAATAATATTGATGATTAGAATGATAGAGATGGATAGCGGCTATAATCTGGCCACATGCGACCTGTCACAAATCTGTAAATCACAAAAACAAATTGAAAAAAAGATGATTAGAGAGATGAACGTGTGTTAGCTGATGTTTACTGTGAAATACAAAAGACAATATTGATGATTAGAACGATAGAGAGATAGATAGCGGGTACTCCAGCCATACGTGACCTGTCACAAATCTATAAATTACAAAAATAAATTGGAAAAAGATGATTAGAGATGTTGGCTAATGCCAGGGTGTTAGAAAAACATCGCAAACAGCACCAAAACAGGAAACGACATCAGAGATTTCTAACACAAAGCCCTCGCAACACCTAACCCACGATTTTTATATGATTTTCCGATTCCCTGAACATATTTTGCCTAGCGCTCAAATACTCCACACCAAAAAAAAATGGTTCCGGAGGCCGAAAAGTGTTTACACGAGTGTGACAGGGTGAAACAAAACGTGAGTTGCACCACATCCGCCAGATTTTCTAGTTTTGCGCTTTTTCTGAAAGCCGAGTGCTGATATTTTGGCGGAAAGAGGTTTCTCTTGTGCTTTCCTCGTCTTCATTACCGGCAGTTGGGTTTTTCCCTGTCTTTGTCGATGGCGTTTGGCAGATGCCAGGCGCTCATCTCTGTAATTAAAGGAGGAGGTGGAGGTAATCTACTGTAGAGTAAGAGAAGGAGAACCCACTTTCCCTAGACGCATCCATTATTTGCACTGGGGAAAGAAAAACTGCTTTATCCTTTTTTATTCTCTTCATAATGAAGTTACCTAACATGGCGCTAAAAGATTTTAAAGTGTGGTTTTTAGTTGTTTTAAGAAATTTCTAACAAAAAAAAAAAAAAAAAACTTTTTAGACTCACTCTTTTCCCCTTTATTGCGCAATTCCTTTTATCACACTTCCGTAACACTTTAGAGCGTATTTATTATGCATTAAGTAGAAAATCATTATGGTTTCACCAAGGCTGTACTATATAACACTCTTGGATAATGGCGCTTATACTACAAGGGTTTTTAGCCACGTGTTGGCAATATTAAATAGTTAAGGACGGTTTTTACTTTTTACCACTAGGAAACACAGCCCACCGCCTGTTTAATATTTAAATGTATTATAATGTTTTGTGGTTTAATGAACAAATTGTAAAAACAAACAACGTTCACTGGTGATGTCGAAGACAAAGTTGATGTTTAGGTTTGGGAAAACATCGTCTTCTACCGTTTTGCCTATTCAAACAAGAATAAACAAGCATGCGCATTTTGGATTTGTTTTTCCACTGACTTTTGGGGGTTATATCAGAGTCGTAGCGTTTGATTTTGATTGGCAGTCGTTTGAGTATGTCGACTCGCATTAGTGCCGCTCGTTCTCGTTTTAATGATTCGTATAAATGGCGCGCCCTCGAGTCACATGACCATGTGGTTTTACGGCTGCGCAGTCGCATGCTCTTTCTCTCTTTCTCTTCGGAATTAAATTATATGCGCCATTTAGGGGCGAGACGAGGCCTGTCCCCGCGTTTGAAAAGTGCCACCAGAGTTCACTTTGGTTAATGATGATGAATACGATGATGCAATGTGAGCGAGCTTGCCACCAGCGGCGAATGCCGTTCTTCTGACACCTGAATTAATTCTTAGGGTCCACTGATTCACCTTGACAGCGCTTTCATCCTGTAGCTCGCTTTAATCTGCGAGTGCAAATTGCATTAACAACATCGCTGCCGTTTGCTGCATTTCAATGAAAGCGCAATTTACCGATTGTCTATACCATCGATCAAACACTTTCGATTCACTCCCTTACTCGCTCATCATACTCTACTAGAGCATCGAGCATGTGTTTTCTGAATTTAAAACAATTCCACCGCCATCTGATGGCGAGGAAGGGAATTTTATTTATTGATTGATGAATGAACGATTCGCCCGCGAGATGGCAGACAACAGCTTCGATTGGAATCAACAGTTGACAATGGGAAAGTAAAATATATGAGAAATTTTTAATTTCGTTTGTGCAAATCTCTCAGTTTGTTTGTTACGGTACATGCTTACATCTATCGGTTAAAGCACCAGGTGGCGCAAGAATTAATGATCACTTTGACACTGGATGCAAGCTTACGACTTTGAAATTTTTTTTTTCTTCAACATGTGTGAAAAATGGATAGAAAAAAAATTCTTAATTAGTATTATACGGAAGATTGATGAAATTATTAGAAAAAAAATTTGACAAAAAATTTTTTCTTGGATTTCGTTTTGTAAAAATAAATAAATAAATGAATAAAAAATGAAAGGGTTAAGATCCGGGCCCTCAAGGACGAGGTTTTCATGGTGGGCTCGCTCGAAACAAATTGGTTTAGACAAGTTGGAGGAAAAGGAAAAAATGTTTTTGCGGTCCCCTCCCCCATCCCCCACACCCTTTTTAAGCATGCGCAGCATAAAATTGCCATTCGGGTCTATTTAAATGACCTTTTTGTTGCATCGCTTGGATAATTTAAGTGGAGACAGGGTTAATTCCACGGGTCAAATGTGATATTTTTAGCTTTTAGGTGGTGGGAAAAGGTTAAGCTCGGTCTACACCGTGATCCGTATCCTATTTTGTGTCCATTATTCTCGCGCGCATTGATTTTTCATCCTTGGCTGTATTGCAGCTCATCATTTATTCATGAACACTGCCAGGTCGCGAGCGTTTACTAATTTCATTTCAATTTCTCTTAGTAGAGCAATTTATAATTTTTTTCCCTCCTTCGTCTTTTCGGTTATGCATGTTGTCGCATAATTCTCCCATGTCTTCCCAAACAATGAGATGTTAGTGAACTTCGTGCAGTGTTCAATAATGATCTAAATTTTATATTGTTCATAACAAAGCATAGTTATACATGCAGTGTACAATAATAGTCTAAATTGTATATTGTGTTTAACAAAGCAGTTAGTTATCGAGCAATGTCACCGTGCATTCTCGGTCGATTGCGAAGTAAGCATTCTTCATCTTCTGTCTTTGTTAAAACCAAGCAACAATATATTTGCCTTATGTCATAAATTTTATGTATGCTGACATGTTAAAATTTATTTTTTACTTTACGTAGTGAATGTAATATTATTTTCTAAGATTATTTCTGTTATAAATTATGAAATTACAAAATTATCACATAAATCAAGCAAGGCGCTGTATTGAATTTTTCTTTATTTTCTGTTTGCAGATTCAGGATAGACAACACCGATCACATCATAGACGTTAATAAAAACAACATTCCGTTCGAATACGACCAAGTGAACATCATTTGCCCAGTTTATTCGACCACCACCAACCAAGAAGATGCCGAGAAATATATCATTTACAATGTAAGTAAAGAGTGTGAAAGACGGCAGGTGGCGCGCCGCTTATTTAAAGCGAGTCGTCATAGACGAGAATCACGCGAGATTGTCATTTGCACCTGCGAATAACGATTTTTTTTCCTATTCGGTGCGTGCTGAGGGTAAAGTAAATATAACGTTCTAGAAGGAAGGATGTTGTTCAAACAGTCTCGTGTTTACTGCCGTTACGCGAGTAAACACGGAGAGATATTTAATAAAAGAAATGTTTTTCTCTGCAATATCGAAAATTGGATTGTTTGTAAGTATTGAGCAACGAAATGAGGATGTTGATGGCTTACTTTGTTTGCAAAAACTTTTATTCGAGGATTGCATGTGTCGGAGTGATAAAAATGAGGCATCGAACAAACATCCCAAAAAAAATCAAAGTTTTCAATCACTAAGAAACAATAAAGAGAAAAACCAATGGGAATCACGAAAGCCAACAAAGCAAATTTCATAATACAACATAAGAACAGAACAATGCATCAACAAAACAAAGCACAACAACAATATAACTCGCATTATTACATCAACAAACACAGCTAACATTTTTTCATCAAGATAACAATGTTCACAACTCAGTGCACAACATCTTTAACAACAAAATATAGAATAACATCAACACAACTCAAGGTTTAAACAAGAAAGAATCACCTAAATTGAACGCTATCTCATCATTTCGAAACGTATAACTTTCTATGTTATCAATTATTCAAGCAATGCTGAAACGTTCATGCTCCAGAACCGTGAATCGTATACACTATGGATTTAATTACCAACATCAATTGAATTATTTCTGAAAAGCGATACACTATGTGAAATTTGCTTTTTACCCAATTATTCCATTAACCGAGTAAATTCGCATTCACATGCCGTCCGTAATTTCATTCATGCACCATTCGTGCCTAGATTTTAATCGCAATCACTTTTTAATTCCATCCAGGTGTCAAAGGAGGAGTATGATGCTTGTACGATAACGAATCCGCAACCACGTATCATCGCCAGGTGCGAAAAACCGCACAGTTTAATGTACGTAACTATCACGTTCCGATCGTTTACGCCGCAACCAGGGGGTCTCGAGTTCCGACCTGGCCAGGACTATTATTTTATTTGTAAGTATCATTTTCTTTTATTCCCATTTTCTCATTTTTTGCTTCTTCCATTTACACTTTGCGGTATATACGTAATATAATCTCCAAAGAGAATTTACCGCAAAAATGGGTGCACATTGTGCAAAATTCAAAATACCAATTTAGACAGAGACTCCTGTGGTGGAAATTCACATAATTTTGCTGCGCTCTGGTGAGACAAATCAAAAGCTGCGATGGTCTTGTTTTTCTTTTATTACCATTACATTTTTTTGTCAAGCGTTCCACTGCGGCATTTTAAAGAGATCCCGTTTATCAGTGTTTTCCCATCTGTCCTGTTCCCACCTATGATAAGAATCAAAACATGAATAAAAATAGCCAGATTAAACAAACCCTCCAGTTGGGTTATCTCGCAAAGTAGTTTTCTAGCTTTTAGCAAGTCGTTAAAGATTTTTTTTCTTTTTTAATTTCACCAAGCGGATGTTGCGGTGTAACCGTCATCCGCTCGACCCCGGTGTTTTCGTTTGGCAGATGTGAACCATGTAAATTAGGTGTGAGTTTCCCCTTGTTGACACTAGGAGTCGGCGAACATCGAACGATCGAGAGAGAAGTGAGTGAAAATCCATGTTTTCACCGGTTTCCCGAGTCGATCGTGCTGCCACTCTGCGGTGATGTCCAGAAGGAGAATAATTCTTAACGACTTGTCTTTCAATTTTTATTAATTTTTAATTTCATTTAAATTGATTTTTAAATTTTTCATAAATTTTATTTCAAACAGCTACGTCGAGCCAAAACGATTTACACAGCCGACACGGAGGGCGCTGCTTATCGCACAATATGCGCATCATCTTCAAAGTGTGCTGTGACCCTTCAAAAGGTAAAAACCACGCGTCCGGTAAAGAGGAAATTACGCGATTTTACTGCGAGGCGTAAAGAAAACTCATAACGCGAGGCGTCGTATTGATTTTTTTTCTCTCCCTTCTTTTCTTCCTTAACAGTCACACCAACTCCTCGCCCGACAACCAGCTCGTCGACGACCGCGCTCAGCACGACGACGGCACGTCGAAAGATCGTCACCGTGTCGACCACGACCCGGTCGACGAGCACCGTCGCTTGGACCAAAACGACGACGGGGCTTAAAAGCAGTGGCGACTTGCAGCCAGAGAATAAACAGGGCAAAAAAACAGGTGATTAATGAACTCTGGGTTTGAGGGTTATTAGAGAGTTTGCAGTGATGACCACCGGAAGTCAAGCTCCAGTTGTTTTTTTTCTTCTTTTGTTGCCGTTTATTACAACCCCCATTGTGACTTAAGACACCGAAAAGCTTCAGTTGGTTCTGCAAGCTTTGGCAGTTGAATTATTGTTATAATTTTGTTTTTAAGAACCGGGGATTGTCAACGCTTCCAGAAAAGTCAATTCCTTTGTTGGGTGATAGACTGTGAGATAGATAACTTTCAAACAATACCAGCAAACAATCAAGATCAAAATAAACAATTCATAAACATTTTTTAAAGCAATTCCCAATCAAAAGCCTTTGCTGGGATTTAGCATTACGACCCACATAAAACAGTGTTCGTTGACTTTTCTTACAAACAAATCTTATAAGATCATGTGTTTCTATAAGAAAGTAATTTTATAATCTATAATATCCGTTCGAAAACAAGATAGAGGTCCCCAGCAAGCTCAAGCTTAAGCGCAAAAACATTTGGAAAAACCCAAACGCTTTCGCAGAGTCCACAGTTGGGTGATGGTGATTCATTCTGCAGAAGAATTGAATTGTATGTGGGCCAAGCTGGCGTCTGACTTTGGATTAAACGACTAGAGACTTTTGTTCCGTATTTACTTCTGTAAGTACTTCTGCGTTAGCTTAGCAGAGTCTCTAATGTTTGTCGTTTGAGCTGCAAAAATTGGTGCTTCGAAGGTCGCAATTCATATAGCTGGTGTTAACCAATGTGTGAGCTGCGTGTGGATGCGTTATGTTTGCACATTAAGGCAAATTTTCCATTTCTGCCCCCTTTTCTCCCGGATAATTGTTGACATTAAACTAATCATTAAAGTTAATTCGAGAGTTGCAACTGTGTCCAAATTCCAAAGCGGAGTCATTTTTGAAATCCGCCATAAAGAAGAAGCTTCACCGCGACACGCACAAAGTGAAAAATAAAAATTCAATTAAAAAAATCAATAAACAAAATTTTTCTTAATTTCCAGACACGTAACTTTTGAAATTTATAAAATTCTCCTCATTCATTCGACGCTTATGGTTAAAATTTTAATTTTTTCACATCCGCACTTTTTAAGCCAATGTTTTTTTAATGAGGAATTTTCCAACTTGTCACGGGGAATCAGTTTTGTGGTCTGGAATGAGGATGAAGCAGGTGTGACACTTAATTGCTCGGTGGAAACACGGAAAGTGGCAGCAACTGTAAATATTGAATAAACGAGCGAATAAATAAATAATGAATGACTATACGTAAAGTTACTTCATGTAAAATTAATAATAATTAAAATATCATTTTAAGAACTTGACAGCCCGGTGGTGCAACTTCAAAAATATTAATTCCTAATTATCATTTTATCAAACTTTTCCACTTTTCTTCTAATTCCAGAGAAAAAAGACAAACACCCGAACGAAACCGGAGTGAAGAACGAAGAATTGGTGAACGACTCGACGTCGATACGAGCGAACTCTTTGCTTCTTATGATGCACCTATGGACATTGGTGTTTACTGTGCTCTTAGCCAGGTGAATTGGCGAAGAAAAACGTGTAGAAAAACATAAACAAAACAAAAAAAACTACTGCCAAACCTCCCCACACCCCGAAAAACCCTCTAGTGGATTCTGTGTTGATTGTAAGGTTTTTTAAAAAGGCATTTTAACAAACAAAAAAAAATATTTAAAGAAAAAATGGAAAGGATAAAAAAAAAATCTGTGATTTTCTACTTGGGTAGGTGTGTGTGTGTGTGTGATGTGTTTGGTGGACCCCATGAATTGCCTTCGGTGGACCAAAAAAAAGAGGTTTTCAAAAAAAAGGGGTGAATGAAATATTGTGGAAAGAAGTTGTTGGAATTTGTGTCTCTCATGTTGCAAGAACATTTTTAGGATCATTTTTTTTTTAATTGCTTCATTTTTAATTTAAAAAAAAATTTAAAAACTTTTTTCTATGTAATATTTTTTTATTATATTTTTAATGTTTACGTGCTGTCTGGAAAAAAATTGTAGATTTTGTTGCAACGCCGGCTATGAAGATATTACGAGGATTTTTTGCATTTAGCCAGGGCTTGAAGGGTTTAACCAAAGTGCCTTGTGAGATTATGACTTCAAATATTGGGATTTTTATTTTTTTTTTATTAAATATTATTTTGTTTTTCTGAGATGAACTCAGCTTGAAAATTTTCTTTTTGAACAATTGGATATAAATAAATCGAAATTGAGCAGTAAATTGCACTGTGATACAAGAGAAGTAAATCACTAGTGGGGGGGCAGAGGGGGGATGGTCTGTGAGAAAATATAAAAATTTGTTTTGTATTTTTCACTTGAGTTTGATGCATTTTCCCAATTAGACTGAAAATGGAAATAAATGTGGAGTCAAAGAAATGGAAGATGATGAAAAATGTATGAAACTCGAGTGCGAATTCACATCGTAGTTACACGCTATGAAAAAAATTAAGAGGAAAAGTAAAATAAAAAAAAAGAAGAAACATCTAAAGGGAAATTAAAGCATCTCTCCCAAAGTTATTATTTTTTTATTTTTCTTTCTTTGTGTTTTTTTCTGTTGGTATGTGACTTTAGTGAGTTTTTGTGGGATCAGTATAAACATTACTCGTGAACTGTATGATAAAAATTGTGGAAAGTAAATTTCCAAAAAATATATTACATGAAGAAAAATTTAAAAAAAAAATTTAAGAAATATACATTTTCCTGTATTGTATATAAAAGATTTTGTAAATCTCTCTAAAAAAAAATAGAGACAAAAATTTTCTTTTTGGAAATTGTATTTCTTTGCAGTTAGGAAAATATGCTGTAAGTTAATTTATAATGATGAATGTGTGTCACTTTGTATTTATGCCAGAAGGATTAGTTTTAAAAAGAAAAAAAAAATACTGTATACCGTACCGGAAGTTTACAACAACTTGGACTACTAATTTAATTGGCTTCGATTTGAATTCTGGGTATTTTACGCTACAAATTTGCAAATATAACATGGCCGCCTGTCTCCACTCTATTTTCTGCATGACTCAAAGAATAATTATGATGATTGGTTTTGATCTTTTCATCTCGCCGGATTAAGTTAGTAGTCGTAAGTGATGGGATTAATTTGCAAAATTTGCAAATATAGCTGTTTTTTTTTAAACACATAGATATAAACCTCTGGATACGTCAATTTGTTGATTTATTCCGTCATAATGTTATTGACCGGTTCGATGAAAAAAAATGTACTAGCAAGAATGACGTCATTTCAACATGATGACGGGAAGAAATTGTTGATTTTTCGATTTGAGGGAAGTGAAAGTTCACTCAGAATTTGATTTTTCAAAGAAAAAACAAACTCATAAGTTTTCATATTTCTTATTTTTTCAAGAAAAAAGTAATTATTACGTTACTACCGACTTTTAGCTAGTTTAATGTGTTTTGTCTGCGAAATAGTTGCATTTTAGCACAGGAAAACTGTCTTGAAAATTTCTTCCAGGCAAATTATGTAAATATATAAATAAAATTCAGTTTTTAACGGTGCATGTTTTGCATAATTTATTTCTTACATTTTACTAAATCAAAAGATATTTTTCTCATTCTTCTTTTTATTTTAGCACATTTAAATTTTTTATCTATTCAAAATGTGTTTCTCTTTTATTTAGAAGCTTGGTATTGAAAGCATCTCAGCTTCAAGTTATGCATCCACATCACTAGTCAAGCCGCCATCCATCCAAACATGTAAACAAGGTGTAAACAACAAAAAAATTAATTTTAAATTCAGAATTTTTCACAGACTGCTGGAAATAGAAACTTTTATTTTTCCTTATTATACTTTTACATATTTGCGCAAAATAAAATGTTAGGAAAATCGACTTTGATGTTGTTTGCTCATGCAAACAAAAAAATTTTAAATTATGAATGTTACTAGGGAGCGGATAGTTATTTACTAAAAACAGTCAAAATATTTAAATATACTTGTAGGATATCTAAGAAAAAAATTCATTTTATTTACCAAAAACTAAAATATTTATTTATATTTTTTAAATTTACGTCACCCAATATCAAATCATTTGATTATAATGGCTTATAACATACATTTTTAAGTTTCACAAGTGTCAGTCCTATTAGACATAATAAAGATTTATGCTGTGCCAATGTGATGGAGCAAAATTGAACGATGCAACTTTTGCTAACAAGTAAGTTTAATTCGTCTAATGATTCATTTTTATCTCCTGCTAAAATATTTTTGATCTTGCACATCTATTTCCATCAATCACTACTTTTATTCATGAAAATTTAGTTAAAATTAGATATTGAAGGTCCAGAAACCCCGAAATATTTGTTTATGGACAAAAAAGACCAAATATTTACTAACGTTCAAAATATTTATTTATATTTAAATTAAAAACCATCTAAATAGGGTCATTTACTGGAGATTTGACTATTTCTGTACTAATATCAGTGTTTATTTATTTAAAAACTATCCTCTCCCTAAATATCACATACAAAAATTATTTTTATAAAATTTTTTATATGACAAAAATTGCTTTCCCCAGAGTTTATCACCATATAATCTGAGATATACACACGTGTGTTATTTTAGTAAATTAAATCACTGTAAAAAAAATAACAGAAATTTAAATAAACCCACATTCCGGTTTCGAGTGACAAGCGAAAGAATGTGAATATGTCATATTTATGACCATAAGCCTAACTTGCATAGGATAACTTTGGAATTTAAATCACCATCTTTGCAATGTCAGACTTCTTTGTGACAGAATATAATCTTCCATTAAAAAAAAAAAAAACCGTAATTCAAATAATCTATCTCATATTTTTCACTCAAGATTAATGGCAATTCCAGTTTAACTTTTGATTTACAGAGCCATAAAACAGGGGGGCGGACGCATCAAGTAAAAAGATAAAATTGTTTTCTCCTCTTTTCATAGTGCAATTATCAAGTGACATATTTAATGACATGCTGACCAGTAACTACATCACATAAAGTCATTATAAAAAAAACCCTTCCAGAAACTTATCCATTCACCACGGGGGACCATAAGTGAAAATTTTCTTTGTATTGTCCAATAAAATCCACTAAACTCACTTCTGTGGCCTTTGATAATTTACAACTCATATTCTCCAGCAGGGTCGAGGATGCACCACCTTCCTCTCACGGATTACCACCTGATGATGTAATTGACTACGGATATGATTTACCATTTGATCATTATGACAAAGGCCATTTTAATGCTTTAATTAGAACCCTGCAGCTTTTATACTGCAAAATATGCAGGATTGACATTGATGAATGGTTGGGATATTTTCTAACCCATGTTGAATAAGTTATTAAAAAACACATCCGTAACTAAACTGATGTTTAAAAATGTCAAGGTATGCTAATGTATATCCTATAGCTTGCTTTTGATGCAAAGCTTCACACCTATTCGAAAACACATCCGTAACTAAACTGATATGCAAATGTTTGTTTGGTGTTGTGCATTTGCATTGTAGGAGTCTGTCCATATTGGCTTTAAATTTGATAAAAGTTTGCTCGCTTGCTGTTAAGTTGTCATTGTGGTAACTACAATACCAATACACTTATAGTATACAGTGAGAAAGGGTAAATGTGAGTGAAAAACACTGGAGATTGGAATGTCAGGAACAATGAAGAAAATTGGGTTAGGTACAATAAGATAAAGTGGCAGGAATCAGATTAACTTGAAGTTGACTGCGCGACATTCTGATCTGGGATAATCGAGCGGAAAGGTCGATGAATTATTGTGTCCTGACGGTTTTTTATGCGTTTACCATATGTATAATATTATTTGTATGTGAATGCTTTAATTCTTGTTTGAAAAATGTTATGTTTTCTTTTATTGCTTGCCATACTATACAATACTGTGAATAAGTATGGGTGGTTTAGGTTAGGTCATGGGCAGATGCAGGTATTTTTCCAGGGGGTGGGAGCAGGGTACCTCAAGTCCGAAAATTTGTGGACCTGATTTTAAAAATCTCTGATCTTCTGTAAAATTTGGAACGATTTTGTGATGATATTTGAACAATTTTTAGAACATTTTGAATGATTTTTTTTGAAGATTTTGCAATTTTGTGAGGATTTTGAACGATTTTTTGAAGTTTTTCAACGAGTTTGTGACGGTTTGAAGGATTTTTTTTGAAGAATTTTTAAAATTTATCAATTTTATGAAGTTTTTTTGGGATTTTAAGCTTGGAGAGGAGCGATCGCCTCTACCGCCCTCTTTCCAGTCTCCTGTTCTATACCTTTGCTGTATACTTATTTATTTTCTT
>JAQFZO010001272.1:0-16717 GCA_034695885.1 Geophilus flavus
AGTTGGCAGTGGGCGAGATAACTTTCCTGTAAATCTGGGTCCAGGTAAATATTTAAGATTTATAAGATTATTGAAGATTTATAAGATTTATTGGGATTTCTAAGGATTTCTTAAGATTTATGGGATTTATTGTGATTTTAAAAGTTTTTTAGGATTTTAAAAGTTTTTTAGGATTTTAAAAGTTTTTTAGGATTTTAAAAGATTTAAGATATCTTCAGGGATTTTTTGGAGGCCGTCGACGAGATTTTCGAGAATGTCGGTTCCCCATTCTGCGCTCTTTTTCGAGTCATTTCCTGTTGCACCGGAAATCGCTGAAATCTGCAACAACAGCAAAATCGAAGAGAGATCGATCGCAGCTGACATTCCCAATCCCATCCAACCCCAAACAAAACCTCAAGACAAGATAAACTTCTCAATCTGATTTCCATCTCGTATTTCCTTATTTCTTTCTAGATTCTATTGGTGGTTACCAGCACTTCCATTCAGTTTATTGATCTGGGTGTACGACGAAGCCCGCCGATTCATTTTACGCCGGAATCCTGGCGGCTGGGTCGAAGAAGAGACATACTATTGAGAAAAAACAAAAAGAAAATACAAGTGTTGGCCACACGAAGAGCGTGGTGGAAGTCGACTTCCTCCACAGGTGGTCTTTGCTTCCTTAGGTCTAGTGCACAGAACTGCCTGTAGTCAATTTCAAAAGAAAAAAAAATAACAAAAAAAAAATATTACCAAAAAAAAAAAAATAAATATTAAAAAAAAAGTAAAGATTGAACGAAAGAAAGAAAGAAAAAAAAAAGCATTGCGGACAATTTACTAACACTGAAGGCATTTATTTATTTGGGTTGAAAAAAAAATCATCCTTTTTCCCTTCCGAATTTTTCTCTTGTGTGTGTTTTGTTTCTCAATCTTCTCACTAGAAGGTGTGTGGGGCTCTAAATCCCTCTTTTCTCTGCTGTCTCGCACTCTCTCTTACTGTATCACCTTTTCTTACTATCTCTCCCTTTCTTCTCTTTCCTGTATCTCCATTTACAAATGTCCAGACACATGTAGTGTTTCGGGGAGGGGGAGATGCATCCAGTAGAAGAAAATATAAAATAATTAATTAAAAATTATAAATGTAAAAAAAAAATAATAATTAATAAGGATATATATATTATATATATCTATAAATATATATAAAAGGTTGTGACATGTGAAAGTGTTATCAAGTGATTCTATACGTCTGCTCAACACATAATCAAGCCACCTATTTGTGTATCACCACTTCGAAGCAACTTCTCTCTCCCCTTTTAACTGTAATAGTGCACTACAGCATCCACTACCATCTAGAAATAATAATTAAAGGTTAAAAATTGAAAAATTCAAATGTCAAAAAATTGTAATAAAAAAAACCGGTTATGCGTGGTTGGATTATCGCGATAATTTCAACGAATTCAGATATAAAGCGGCTTTATTAAAAGAATTTTGAAAAGATGCTGCGGAGATTTTGGATGAAATTCATGCAATGAAACAAAGTCTCGCATTCGAATCGTCTTTTCGGACGAGTCTCGATTGTTATACCATTGTTGTGGGAGACGCAATGCCACGAGTCATGGTAAAATAATCGTGATCATTCCCCGAATCGAGGATTTTCACGCTTATTTTACTAAACACAGGTGGTATCGCAATGATTATCCACCTAAATAATCTAATCTCTATCACTCACTCCTGGTATAATGAAAATTGTATAACCAATAACGGTCGATGTTAAAAAAGCTACACACACATTTGACCAATCGGTGAGCTTGTACCCGTGAGACCGGTGTATGTCATTGGCTGTTGATGGAATAATCTCGATAATTCAACCATGGATTATGGTGTCCAGGAGATGACATCATGCAAAAATCATGCTTGTGATTGGCTAGCTCCTGACAAGTGGTATAAAACTATAGCAATATAAATTCTCAATGAGGTTTATTTGAGTATTTGAGCACATGTATTGCACAGCACTTGTTGAATTGAATTGGTGACATTTTTAGTGAATAAAAATCAATTATACCCAATGAAAATGTGTTGGAAATTTTCTGTAGTGTCAAAATGCTGTGCAGGGATTTTATTTTAATGAAAGATCCTTATTAAATTTTAAAAAAAAACAAACACAAAAGTTGTTGCATGAACACCAGAGATCACTGTTGATGTGTTCATGCAAAAACTGGACATAATTTTGTTTTCGTCGAAGTTTTCGTTTCTTGGTTTTCTTTTCTTTTTCTTTTGGTTTTGTATTATATAAATTAGAAATTGTGTTGTATTAATCAAATATCTACATTCCAATTTATGTTGGGATTGTATGAACCTCATTTTCACTTTACCAAAAAAAAAATAATAATCACGTTAATCATCTTTAAATATCCCAATTTTAAAGAAAAAAAAAACTAGAACATTTAAGTTTGTAATAAATAATGACTTTTTTCACCCACCACAATGTTTTAAACAAAATAAATAAATAAAAAAAAAGGAAAAAAGTTAAAAAAATTCATGGATGATGATTTATGAATTAATTAATTAATTAATTAAATTAATTAAAAGTAGGTTTAATTAAGTAAAAATAAAAAAAATAGAATTCTTTCTTTTGGTATACAGTGTAACTATTCTAGGAGGTGTGTTGGAGAATAATTATAATAAGTATGTATAAAATTCTAATGGAGCTTTTATCATTCAGAGAATTCTAGATAAAAAGTAATATTTAAGAAGAAAAAAAATAAAAAAAATAAAAAACTTAATAATAAATGCTGTAAATGCTGCACTAAAAGTAGTTTTGTTGTAGTTGATGTATTTAATCATCCCACACTAATTAAATAATTATATGTACAACGGAATTTAGGATTTAATTTAAAATAAATAAACAAAAAAAATAAAAAATAAAATAAATAAATTTGAATTCATTTTTCCTTAATTTTCTATATTTATGGTAAATGAGGAGTTGTGAAAAGAGATTTCATCTCATTATAAACTCCTATACACGGAACGTTTCTAAAAAGGTGTAAGAAAAAAGTTTTATTGTAGTTTTTTGCCAGTTTAAATCTTTAATGGGGAATTTAAATTGTAGTTATTTATGAACTGGCGCCATGTTTGAAGCGTGCCTTGTCCCGGTCGACTGCCATGTTGATGTTGGTTGTGTTTGAGGAGATGTGTGGGATCTTTTGAAGATCTTTTGGAGGTGATTTTAAAAATAAATAAATATATATAAATAATATAAATATTAAATATATATGTGCAGCAAGTGCAGCAGCAGGCCGGGACTCGGTGCCTTCTTGCGCAGTTCGAGATATGTGCAAATGTCTGTATATTTTCATTTTGGTTCGAATAAAAATTCTTTTAGACATGAATTTTTTGTGATTTTTGCAGTTAATTTTTACGTGGCACAAATAACCTTGATTCAAAAAAATTGGAGTTAAAAAGTTCCTTAAGCAGTTGGTCGCCGGTGTTTGCATGTGCACTATAGAAAGAATTTTAGAATTCCCACTGTTTTTTTACTTATTAATGCAATTACATGTTGCTCCTGCTTTATTGAAAGTGGAATTGTCACAGTATATGTGATTTTCTTGGGTTCTACCAACCAATTTTACCTTTTATTGCAGCATTGGGCATTGAATAGAGTAGTAGAGCAATTGAATACAGCAGATTGTTCATTTCTTTTGTGCCATGTAAATGTAATCAATCTGTACATGTGCAGATGGTTTATTTACTTGATGGATTTTTTGACTCTGAATTCAGAAATCCGGTTTTTTTGCCATGTAAACATACTGTTGCTGAAGTGTTATTCAGATTTATTCTTTCAATAGCTATAGTGTTATATTCGAGAGCTCAATTAATAGGGATTTTGTAAAAATAGAACTTATAACATTGCTATAAGATCTGTTTCGCAAAACAATGTCCTAGTCCCCAGTAGGCAGCATTGTTGCTGTTTTTATAAACATCATCCCCCACCAGAAAGAAATATTTGGATACCCAAGTTTAGATTCCACATTCTGTAGTCCACAATGTGTTGATTCCTTACTTGTTAGTTATGTCTGGATGCCCTTGTGGCAAAATTTGAATTTTGGCAAATGTCATGGAGTACTGACCATGCCATGAAAATGTAGAAAGACTTACCAGGACAGGATTGTGACTGCTATTGCTACTTCACAATTACTGCCAATTTAGTCAGTACGACAGCGAATACTTCGATTTGAGTTTTGTCAATATAGTTTCTATATCTCTACTGTAGCTTTCGAGCAAAAGCAATTTGCTCACTACTAGTGATTTAGCAGTACTGAAAAAATGCCTCAAACCATAATCCCCTAGGGGGGTTATGCCAAGGGTTATGCTCAAACCTGACTATTTTAAAAGCGAGCAAAAGGATTGGCTCCTGGCAAATGAGCATTATGCACCACCTTGTGACAGTGAGTGTCTACAGGCTATAGCGCTTCCACTTAATGGCAATGATTTTGGTGACAAATGTCAACACGCGTGGTCATCCGCGTGGATTTTTCGAGCCCGGTCATCAGTAGCAGTCACAACTCTGTTTGCTGGATTCTGTCTTGATAGTGCAAAACATGACCAAAAGAGATACATGTCCCTATGCCTATGTGAGACGTCCTTGCTGGTTTTGGAGCCTAAATTCATAACTAACTAATCAGTGGACAGATTTGATGCACTTTATTGCTAATTGGTACTTGGGGTTCACCAATTTGAAAATAATCTCCAATGCTCTCGTTGGCAAACTTTTCTTGTGTACCGTTCTTCGACTCCTAAATGCCCATACTCCATCTTCGTCGCAGTGGCAAAGGACAAGATTCTCAAAACCACTGTGAAGACCAAAGATGAAGTTCCAAGAGTCTGCACAGTTTTACTGGGCATGTCGATGATCGGACTTTGGACTGTTCACCATATTTGCAGCAATTTCAGCTCTTAGACATCTCTCCTGTTGAAGTAATGACAATTGGTTGACACTTCTCAATCCTGATGACAATGACAATCATTACCAACTCATCCAGAAGTCACTCCTGGTCTTAATCCTAGTGCCCTCTTCAGTTAATGGCTATAAATAGTCAACAATTGTGTTAACCTTGACCTCTCTGCATCCAACAATAACATCATTATAACAATTTATCCACCATTTTACCATTTTACAAAGGAAATTATGGATTTCTGTACTTTGTTCAAAAATACATTTATTTCAAAAGAAAGGAAACAATTTAAAGGTAAGTAATGATTGCTGAGCAAATTACATGTTGCTAATTTTTCCTTTTATTTTTTTAGGTCAATTGATGTTTGTTGTTTATATATACCTCAAGTTTTTTTCTGCCATATCTGACTGGATCTCACTGGTTAAGTTAATTATTTTCCTTAATTTTTATTTCATAGAGATATAGAACAGTAAATAAATCACAGAACCCATTAGTCCTGTTATTTATTGGCTATAAATGTTACAATCAATTGAAATAGAAATGTTTTTCATTAGTGGTATTTGATGGTCTCTTGATTAAGCTCAATCTGATCATCTATTGATTTGCTGAATACACACTTTCAATTTCTATTGCAGCAATAATTAGAAATTGTGAGGGAAAAATGATTCAATCAAAATAATTACTTAATTGCAGTCATTTTATTTCACAAGTCAATTATGTTGTTTGAAAAATACATAAATTCAAATTTGCAGAGTGGGCGATGCATTAAAGTGAGTTGACTATAAATTAAGTGTAATTGGGTATTGCATTCGATTTAATATCGATTTTTCCTAATTAAAATTCAAAATTAATGGCATATCAATTAGATATCGAGTTATATCGGGTTTTATTTATTTTATATTTTTATTTATGTATTAAAATCAAATTAAGTTAAATGAAACATGATAAGAATGTCGATTTTAATTGCAACAGCAACTAGACGGAAAACTTGTTAACATTGCATTTGCAAGGAAAGACATCCCGGAAATCAATATTGTGTTGTTTCTGAGTTTTTAGTCAATAAATTTTATATAAAATTGATTTTGCAATAAATAAAAACCTAATATAAATAGATTCTAATCTGTATACCGTACTCTTTAGTTTAGTTTAATATGGGAAAAAATCCATATAAAATCGAATTCATCACATAATTATATTTACTCACTTTAAAGCATCAGTAGGACGTTGATTTAAAATGAATAAAATCGATATAAAATCGATATTAAGTTGTTTCTGACACAATTTTATTCACACAAAAATCGATAATTCACACAATATCGATATTACAACAAAAAATAAACATTAGATTAAAATCGATTTTTATCAGGTTGAATTTATCTTAATATCGATTATAACCACCTTTAAAACCATTTAAAACTTTTTAAAAAAATATCGATTTAAAAATCGACTACAACTCCAAAATCGATTTAAATATCGATACACCAACCTCATTTCCTCCATCAAACACTTCAACAACCATAATTTCAAAATTTCACACTAATAACCCACAGAAAATGTGAAAATTACATTTATTTACTCAACTTCCTCTACACACAAAACTCAAATTGATGGGTCACTCACAAAACCGCCTCGAGCAAAATTTTATTCTAAGAACACTGAAACAGATTAACTGCCTTCTTCACAGATAAGATATCGAAAAAACACACAACACACACTCTCCCCAACCAAACCAACCAATCAATCCCCAACAACATGACCTCCTTTCCAAAACCACACAGCACAAAACCAACCAAAGCCATTAAAATTAAACAAGAAAAAAAAATTTCAAAAAAAAAAATCAAACTCGACCACGTAAAACCCAAATTCACGGTTTCTCACACAGGTGGCGATATTTCCACTCGAAGTACGATGAAATAAAATACGGAAAAAGCGCCCTCTGTCGACCGTAGATTTATATGTAGTCGATTACTCTCAAACACAGACCCGCCATTGTGACCCTCGACCACAGGCTACGTAGCTACCACCCTATCTACTTACGCTACTTACACCCAACTTTTGCTGTGTGCGGGGCCTGGTGTCGTGCCCCGTGTCGAAGCTTCATAATCATTAATTGCATTTCCATACCATGGCAGGAGCAAATTCGAAGAAAGAACCACTGTTTAACCAGGTGAGTCTAAAACATTGAGGTCAATTCGTGTCTAAAATTGGGTGCAATGGGTCGATTTTTATACACACGCGAATGTGTTGCTTTGGTAATTTCCATTCGGTTCGATGTAAACAGGTGCAAAACTTGATTTTTTTCCAGACCGAGTCGCGATTTCCTGGAAAATGTCGGGGAAGTGTTTAAAGGAGTTTTTTAAAAAAATAAAAATAAAATATTTGAATTTTTTTTTTTTTTGCATAAATTAATTTTTAGATTAAATTATCGAAAACCGGTCGGGGAATGAGACCGGCGTTGTCTGGTGGCGATTATTGAACGGTTTTGTGCGTTTTTTGAGGGATTAAAATGGCGGTTTGGTTGTTTTTTAGGTTTTTTTTAGGGTTTAATTGGTGTTTTTAATGGTTGTACAGGTGATTTTGTGTGATTGCTGGTAAGGTGTGGGTGCTGGAAGTTGTAGTTTGGTAATTTCCTTTATTTTATTTTTTTTGGATTGAATGTTTGGTAAGTTTCCATTGATTTGTTGGGTTCTGGGAAAAGTGTTAGTGTTACTTGGGTGATTAATATTCATTTCCACTTTTATTTAAGTGGAAATTTTGTAATTTAAAATTTTGGGAATTTTTTTGGACAGTTTTGGAAAATTTTAGATTTTTTTTTTGATGTTTTTGAAAATTTTTTTTATGGAAATTTTTGGGAATTTTACTTTTTTGAAAAATTTTTTTTATGGGAGTTTTTATTGATTTTTGGAAATTTTTTGGAAATTTATTTTTGCATATTTTTTGGATTTTTTTGGGTGGTTGTGGTGAATGGATTGTGAATGTGAATGGATGTTGTTTTGTTGTTATCAGTGACTTTTTGGGTTTGGATATTTGACCTTTGAAGGTCAAGTATAAGGTCTGGTCTGAATGAAGTGAAGGATAGGTGCATTTTCTATGTTGATTGAGGTTATGAAGCATGATGGTCAAAGGTGAGCAAGTGCAGAAAATTTAAGAGCTTGAGAGCTTTTTTAAAGTGAGATTTTTTTAATAATTGTTTAAAATTTGTAATAATTGGGGGTTAAAATGAAATTTTATAATAATTGAGGCTTAGGGTGAAAATGTGGCAGTAATTGATCATAAATTGGCTTAAATTGAAAATTTGACCAATAATTGAGCCCTAAATTGAAAAATTGAGCAACAATTGGTCATAAATTGGCAAAATGAACAGCAATTGAGTCTCTTACTAAAAACTATTCCAACACTAAGCCATAAATTGGTCAATTGTCTCCCAAGATCTCAACAATTGCACCCTAAAACACTCCCCAGTTGTGAACTAATCCCTAAAATCCTTTACAATAGGGTGAAAACAACCAATAATTGGCCATAAATCCTCCAATCATCCCCCTATCCCTCACCAAATCACCTCCAAAATCCACCCTAAATCACACAATTGAACCTCAAAAACTGTAAAATTGATCTTAAAAAATTTCAACTGTATCCAACAAAAAAAAATAATTGGCCATAACTAGGCCATAAATCAAACAATCACCCCCAAAAAAATCACCTCAATCCCAACAATTACCCTAAAAAATCACACCAATCTCAACAATCAACTTCCAATCAACCTGACTCAACAACCAACTGTAAAAATCAGTTAAAAAAATACAACAATTCCCCTAAAAAAAAAAAAAATCCCCCAATCCCAACAATGGACCTTCCATCAACCTGACTCAACAATCAACTGTAAAAATTAACAGTTAAACTGAAAAATTACAACAATTCACCTCACCTCAACAATTTCCACCAAACCAACCACCAGAAAAATAGGAATTTAATGATCCAAACCACAAAATTGCAACATTTACTGATACTTATTTGTGATTTGATAGTAAAAAAAAAAAATTATCAGTTAAAAAATATTGATACAACTGTCATCTATTAACTCCCTACATCCTGTAACACAAAAATTTTTTTCCTTATTATATAAACCATAGTAGAAAAAAAAATTCTTTATTTACTGTGATTATCACATTGCAAAACTGAACTGAACTAAACAAACAAAAATGGAAGAAAAATAGAAAAAAATGAAAATCAATTTTAATGGCCGACTTTTCCAGTCCTTTGAGTGGAAACTTGTTTTATTTTCTAGTGGAAATAATTACCACACACGTCTTGTTGATACAATTCGTGGTCAGTGAATTTTCACACTCGATTTGTCGCCATTTCTGGTTCAAAGTGGTTCCAACTACTCGTTTTTTGCGATTATTTGGTTTTTAATTCCGCCACCAGAGGTGATAATGTCGCATCGATGAGAATCAAGGCCACCTGGCTATAAACAAGTTATGTTAAGTCGGGATTTTTTGCATTTCGATTGTATTTGATGATGTATTTTAATGTGTTATGTAAGTTTTGGATTAAATAACTGTGATTATGCGTGAGATTTGTATTAAAATATCGATTTTTTTAAATTTTTTGACCATAGCCTGCCAAAAAGATCACTCTAAAGAAGAAAAAGGAGAATGATTTGGATGATCTCAAGCAGGAATTGTCGCTGGTATGTTTTTTATCGAGTTTTTAGTCGATTTTTTGTGATTTTTAATCGATTTTTTGTAGGATGAGCATAAATTGGATATCGAAGATCTCTACGTCAGGCTGCAGACTAATCCGACGACCGTAATGTTTAAAATTTGAGTGTTTATCGATTTTTTTATTGATTTTTTTATTTTTTCGGTTTTTAGGGGTTGACTAATAATCAAGCGAAGGAAAATTTGGCTCGGGATGGGCCGAATGCGCTCACGCCTCCGAAAACGACGCCGGAATGGATAAAATTTTGTAAAAATTTATTCGGTGGATTTTCCTTGCTACTATGGGTCGGCGCCATTTTGTGCTTTATCGCCTACACGATTACGGCCACTACGCAGGATAATCCTATAGCCGATAATTTGTATCTTGGTATCGTATTAGCTGCCGTAGTCATTGTCACTGGCTGTTTTTCATATTATCAAGAAGCAAAAAGCTCTAGAATCATGGAATCGTTTAAAAGTATGGTACCACAGTACGCAATGGTTATTAGAGAGGAGCAGAAATTATCGATTCGTGCGGAGGAACTCGTAGTGGGCGATATAGTCGATGTTAAGTTTGGTGATCGAGTTCCGGCCGATATACGGGTGTTGCAAGCGTATGGGTTTAAGGTGGATAATTCGTCGTTGACTGGGGAATCCGAACCGCAGTCTAGAAGTATCGAATATACCAATGAGAATCCGTTGGAAACTAAGAATTTGGCGTTTTTTTCCACCAATGCTGTTGAAGGTTTGTTCAGTGTTTGGAGGAAGTTGAAAGGAAGGGTTAGTTGCGGTTTTTAGGTGGTTAACCAGTGGGTTTTGGTGGAAAAAATTGGTTAACCATTCTATTTTATCAAGAAATTTGGTTCAAAAAAATGTTAACTACTGCATTCTGTTCAAAAAGTCTGGTTAACCATCATAATTTATACCAAAAAATATGGTTAATCTCGCGATGCATTAAAATGAGCTGAAGACAGTGACAGGATTAACCATCACTGTGTCAAGAGATTGGATTAACTAGTAATGATAACACTGGATTAACCAACTGTGTCATGAAAATGAGATTAACCAACTGTTTCACGAAAATATGAGATTAACCAACTGTTTCATGAAAATATGAGATTAACCAACTTTACCATCAAATTAAACCATATTTACAATGCAAAAAAATTGAATCAACCACTTAGAACGCGTATAAAAACTTACCAAACTCTTAACCACATCAAAAACCAAATAAACCGCACTAACGCCAAATCTAAATACAAACATAACCACAAATTTCACACAAATTTTATTTTCCCAACTGCAGGGTCATGCCGTGGCGTTGTTATCAGCACAGGTGACAGGACAGTCATGGGACGAATTGCAAATTTGGCATCCGGCTTGGAATCGGGCGAAACGCCCATCGCCAAGGAAATTCAACATTTCATCCACATAATCACAGGCGTCGCCGTCTTTTTGGGCGTCAGTTTCTTCATCATCGCCTTCATTCTCGACTACGAATGGCTCGAAGCCGTCATTTTCCTTATCGGAATCATCGTAGCTAACGTACCTGAAGGCCTCTTAGCGACAGTCACCGTAATTAATCAAAAAATTCAATAAAAAAATCGATTAAATCGACTAATTTGCGATTTTTTTTTGTTTTTTTGAATTTTAGGTTTGTTTGACTTTAACCGCCAAACGAATGGCGGCGAAAAATTGTTTGGTCAAACATTTGGAAGCGGTCGAGACCCTGGGATCGACTTCGACCATTTGTTCCGATAAAACCGGAACTTTGACACAGAATCGAATGACGGTCGCTCACATGTGGTTCGATAATCAGATTATCGAAGTCGACACAACGGAAAATCAATCTGGGTTGCAGTACGATAAGACTTCGGTCGGGTTTTTGGCTTTGGCCAGAGTTGCAGCGTTGTGTAATCGAGCGGAGTTCAAAATTGGACAGGAAAATGTTCCTATTCTTAAACGAGAAACAACTGGTGATGCCTCCGAATCTGCTCTCTTCAAGTGCATCGAAATCGCACTGGGCAACGTCGAAGCCATGCGTACACGCAACAAAAAAGTCTGCGAGATTCCATTCAACTCAACCAACAAGTATCAAGTTTCTGTTCATGAATTGGACGATGCGGCCGATCCGGGTTACATTCTAGTTATGAAAGGAGCCCCGGAACGAATCCTCGAACGCTGCACGACCATATTGATGGACAGTAAAGAAATACCACTGAGTGAAGAATGGAAAGACTCGTTTAATCAAGCGTATCTCGAACTGGGGGGTCTGGGAGAGCGAGTTCTCGGTTTCTGCGACCTTAAATTACCCGCTGATAAATTCCCCATCGGTTATCCCTTCGATTGCGAAGAAGAAAATTTTCCGCTTACGGGTTTGCGGTTTACTGGACTCATGTCCATGATCGATCCGCCCAGAGCCGCTGTACCCGATGCCGTGAGCAAGTGCAGGAGTGCCGGCATCAAGGTTATTATGGTTACTGGTGATCATCCTATCACTGCCAAAGCGATAGCTAAGTCTGTTGGAATTATTTCGGAAGGAAATGAAACTGTTGAAGATATCGCTGGAAGATTGGAAATTCCTTTAGAAGAAGTTAATCTCAATGAAGCCAATGCTGCCGTAGTTCACGGTTCCGAACTGAAAGAAATGACTGGCGCTCAACTGGACGAAGTTCTACGCAACCACACCGAAATCGTCTTCGCTCGTACCTCACCACAACAAAAACTAATCATCGTAGAAGGCTGCCAACGATTGGGCGCTATCGTTGCGGTCACCGGAGACGGCGTCAACGACTCACCCGCACTCAAAAAAAAGCCGACATCGGTGTTGCCATGGGTATCGCTGGAAGTGACGTAAGCAAACAAGCTGCCGATATGATTTTATTGGACGACAATTTCGCCTCGATCGTCACGGGCGTTGAAGAAGGTCGATTGATTTTCGACAATTTGAAGAAATCCATCGCTTATACTCTGACGAGTAACATTCCCGAGATTAGTCCGTTTCTCCTGTTCATCGTCGCTAACATCCCGTTGCCGCTGGGCACCGTCACCATTTTATGCATCGATTTGGGCACCGACATGGTGCCGGCTATTTCATTGGCTTATGAAAAGGCCGAAACTGACATCATGAAGCGAAAACCCCGTGATCCATTCCGCGATAAGCTCGTCAATGAGAGACTTATCAGTATGTCATACGGCCAGATCGGTATGATGCAAGCAAGTGCTGGATTTTTCAGTTATTTTGTCATTATGGCTGAAAATGGATTTTGGCCATCGAAATTATTCGGTCTTCGCAAATCATGGGACAGCACCAGCATAAACGACTTGAAAGATTCCTACAACCAAGAATGGACATACGACGACAGAAAGAAACTCGAATACACCTGTCAAACTGCCTTTTTCGTGTCCATTGTCATCGTCCAATGGGCTGATCTTATCATCTGTAAAACTAGACGTCTTTCCTTGTTCCATCAGGGCATGACCAATCACGTGATGAATTTCGGATTGGTCTTTGAAACCGTCCTCGCAGCTATTCTTTGTTACACACCTGGACTGGACAAAGGACTGCGAATGTATCCCTTAAAAATTGAATGGTGGTGCCCCGCAATTCCGTTCAGCATCATGATTTTCATTTACGACGAATGCCGGAAATACATTTTTGCGCCGTAATCCTGGTGGATGGGTCGAACGAGAAACTTATTATTAAAAATAATGTGATTTAAAGAAAAAATTCTATAAATATATATTATATTTTTCATACATTTGCATTTATGTTGATTTAAAAAAAAAAAAGAAGTAACGCTGAAATTGGTTGAATGGTTTTTTTTTTTTTACGTTACGTTACGTCATTATTCTCAAATCAAATTTCCTGCTTTCATTCACGCCTTTTGTAGAAATCTAGTGAAAATCTATTAATAAAAAAAAAATCATTAGAAATTGTGATAAAACTTAAAATTTAGAAATCAAAATTCTATTTCTTGTATATATTGTTAGCTATTATTGTAAGGGTTTACTGTTTACTTAAAACAATCACGTATTTGTACCACAGTATTAAGATTTGTGCAGTGCTGATGTAAACGATACAAAGGAATAAATTTACTGCTATGGAATTATATTATGACGTCATAATTGTTTTCTGCGCGCATGTGAGTTCGAAGTTGTGTTTGAATTCATTCCAGTACAGAGAGTGACAGTGTTAACATCGTGTTGAGGAACACAAAGGACGAAAATGGTAAATTTACCAATTTTTGTCGAGAATTTCATGATTAAAATGGCAAATGGTGGTTTTCATAGGGGAAAAAGAAGAAGAAGTTGGAGGATTTGAAGAAGGAGGTGGAGATGGACGAGCATAAAATTCCGCTTGCCCAACTGTATAAACGTTTAGAAGTCGACCCGAATAAGGTATACGAGGGATTACACGTATGTTATGTATCGTAAAAGTGTATAAAACAGGGAGATTTGTGCGGAATCGAAGTGAACAAAGGGGCAGCAATCGATTCCCATTCATTTTGTATGGGTTTGAAATGGAAAGTTTCACTGCAATATTCGAAAATGTTTTATTTGGTGTTTTCCGGGTTTGGAAGATGCGATAAAAATTCGGTAAGGGTCGGTTCTTACTAATTAAACCTTGCTCTACAACTTTGTAATTGGGTATTTTTATGTACCCCTTACGGTTTAAAAGTTACACTAATTTAAAATGGTGAAGTAAAATAAATCGGGGGCAGCAGTGAATTCCCATTCATTTTCTATGATTCAAAATGAGAAATTTCACGATGATACTCGATTAACAGTACTAATCTTTTTTTAAAACTATATTCCATGATGTAATGACGCGATAAAAATTCGATAAAATTAGTTTCGGACTAATTCGACTCCGCTCTACAACTTGTAACAGTGAATGTTTTCGTAACCCTTACGGTTATACCCATTTTTTTGGAAATAATTTGTAATTTTTATATTTTTTTTCTTCATATTCACAGGGTTTGACCGATTTACAAGTGCAAGAACGACTAAAAACATACGGTCCAAACGAACTGACAGCTACTGGTGGAACTCCGAGTTGGGTCATCTTCTGCCGAAATTTATTCGGCGGTTTCCAACTGCTTCTATGGTTGGGCTCCCTTCTTTGCTTCATCGCTTACGGGATTCAAGTTTCCCGCGATTCTCTAGCGTATAAAGACAATGTACACAAAAAAAATTATACCGGGTACAATTTTAACTGTACTTACTAACAAATCATACATTTCAGCTTTATTTAGGATGCGTGCTTGCCGGCGTCGTCATAATAACGGGAATTTTCTCTTTCTACCAAGAACACAAAAGCGGTCAAATTATGAAATCTTTTAAAAATTTAGCTCCGCCCGTAAGTTGGCTGCCGGATGACACGTGACGTCATGAATTACTCGAAATTTTCTTCTCACAGAAAGCCCATGTGCTGAGAAATGGGCAGAAATATTTGATCCCATCGCGTGAGGTGACTGTCGGTGATATTATCGATGTGTCTATGGGAGACCGGGTACCGGCGGATATCCGGATGATTCAAGTGAGGTCGCTCAAGGTCGATAATTCATCGTTGACGGGAGAAGCAGAACCTCAGAGTCGGGCTGTGGAAATGACGCATGAAAATCCATTAGAAACGAAAAATTTGGCCTTTTTTTCGACTAATTGTGTTGAAGGTAAAAAGTGACCGTTTAAAGGGGCCAAAAATGGTATTTCCGGTTGTACAAAGGAGTTGGAATTTTTGTGGCTCGAGTTTCAGCCGGGAACATAAGATTCCTGAAATTTTGGAGGCCTCCTGTGAACGGGAAATGTTGTTAAAAGGTGCTCGAAATTGAGAAAATTTGCAAATTTTGAATTTAATGTTGGGAATTTCGAAGGCATTAAAAAGGCATTTCAGTTTTGCCTAAGATCTTGAAATATTGAGGAGACCGAGTTAGGCGCGTCTACTAGAAATCACTAAATTTTTACGGCTTTAACTAAACCGGAAGTGCCATTTTAATCCCCTCGAAATTGCTATAAAGCGTAAAAAAGTTAAATTTTATGACTTTCGAAGGAATCAAAAGGGCACTTCCGTTTTGATTGAGATCCTAAAACTCACAGGGAACCGAGATGACAACACCTACTAACACCTCCTAAAATTACAAAACCCTAACTCAACCGGAAGTGCTTTACAAACCCGCTCAAAATTGAAAAATAACGTGAAATATTGAATTTCAAAGGAATCAGAAGGTCACTTCCGGTTTGATTGAGGTCCTAAAAATCACAGAGCACCGAGATTAGAGCACCTTCTAACAACTCTTAAAATTCCAACACCCTAACTCAACCGGAAGTGCCATTTTAACCCGCTCGAAATTGCCATTAAACCGTGCCACGCAGGAAAACCAACCAACCGCAAAATCTTTTTCACAGGTGAAGCACGCGGCATTGTGATTTTGATCGGCGACAACACCGTAATGGGACGTATCGCATCACTCGCATCGGGTCTTGAGACCGGAGAAACGCCAATCGCGAGAGAAATCCACCACTTCATCAAAATCATCACGATCGCCGCCTTCATGCTCGGAGGAGTTTGTTTCTTAGTGTCGATGGTCTTAGGCTACGAATGGATCGAAGCAATCGTTCTCACCATAGGAATCATCGTGGGAAAAGTACCCGAAGGGTTGCTGGCAACCGTAACGGTAAGATGACGGTAAGACGATATACAATACGGTATTTTATATGATTTTATGTTGTTTTAGGTGTGTCTCACGTTGACGGCCAAAAAGATGGCGAAGAAGAATTGTTTGGTGAAAAACTTGGAAGGCGTGGAAACTTTGGGTTCTACGAGTACGATTTGTTCTGATAAAACTGGAACGTTGACGCAGAATAGGATGACTGTTCTTCATGCGTGGGTCGATGATACTATTATTGAAATGGACATCAGTGACGGACAAGCTGGTATTAATTACAATCTTAGTTTTTTGGGTTTTTTAAAATAGTTTTTTGAAAGTTATTCTAGCTGCATTCAAAAACTGGTCAAATTATGAAATCTTTTAAAAATTTAGCTCCGCCCGTAAGTTGGCTGCCGGATGACACGTGACGTCATGAATT
>JAQFZO010001273.1:0-16711 GCA_034695885.1 Geophilus flavus
TTCTGTGGAAAAGTACGGTGAAACGTCGACGGTAAGATCCAAACTCAATGCCGCAGTCGGTCGCCCGTCTACGGCATAAAAAAAAGTTTCCCGTGCATCGTTCAAAAAGTACGAGACAAAGTCAAAAAAGTTTGTTAAACAAGTCAAAAAACTTGTTTAACAAGTTAAAACAGAAAAAAAAAACAATTTTCTTTCAATTCCCTTCGAATGGGCGCTAAAATCTATATTTGCTATGCACAGTGGGTTGTTTTGACAACCAATTGCTCTGGCGGGAAAATTTAAAAAAAAAATTTCCTTGCTCCTTCGTAATAACGAAATATTCTCATTATTACGAAAAATATTCGCTATAACGGGGTTTTCAGATAAAAAAATGCAAAAAATTCAAAATTTCAAAAATTATGCAAAAGTTTTGTTTAAAAAAATTTAATTTTGTAAAATTTTTATTAAAAAAATGGCCAGAAAAGTGGGAAATTTGAATAATTTGGCGGGAAAATTTAAAAATAAAAATATAAATAAAAATTTAGTAATAACGAAATATTCTCATTATTACGAAAAATATTCGCTATTTGGGGTTTTCAGACAACAAACCCTCGTTATTGCAACAAATTTTCATTCCCCGACCAGTAGTACCTGGCGGGAAAATTTAAAAACAAAAAAAAAACTATAAATAAAAAATTTCGCAACTTCCTCAAGGATGTTTTTTTTTTTCCTGTTATTTATCTAATTATATTTTAGCTTAAGGATACAAAACATATAAATCTCTTGATTAATTTTTTTTCTTTCATTCAAGGTTAAATCACTTCGCAACATGCCGTTCGTCGCATCGCTGTTTATTTATTTTCTGCTCCCGTTTATCGCCTGGATTTTATTGGATAAAATTCTCTCCAAGTTTTCCAAATATCCACCGGGTCCCGCGAATCTTCCGTTGATCGGAGTTTTACCGTTTCTTGGGAAAAAACCTTTCGAAAAGTTCACGGAATGGGCGAGAATTTACGGACCGGTGATTCGGATCAAAGTTGGAATGAAAAATGTCGTCGTGTTGAATTCGTACGAAGTTATCGTTGAAGCTTTTGTGAAAAGCGGCAAAGGGAGGATTTTTAATCATAGAAATCCGGTGTCGATGTTGAGGCTGGAAATGAAAGGACTCGGTATTGGAATTATTTATTTTATTTTATTTTTTTATTTACAAAAAGTTTGCAAAATTTTAATTTTTTACGCATTTTATACATACATTTTGCAAAACTTAGCAAGAATTAATTTTATTTACAAAAATTTTGCAAAATTTGATTTTTTTTGCATTTTTGCATTTTTCTGTCAGAATTTCAGTCTTTTTGCAAATTTTTTACAAATTTTCACTTTTCTGGCCATTTATTTTTAATTTTTTAAAATTTTTTTTAGCTGGTAATTTTCATCACTTGTATATCCGTGATCATCTCCGTCACTTCATCCAAAATATGACTCTCGAAATCGCTTTTACCGATTCCCAAACCCTTCAAACACTGCGTAGTAAACCTTCTATGAATCGCCCATGAATCGCCTTCATTATTCAACAACCCTGAAAAACAAATAAAAATTTAATCACCAAAAAAATTTAAATTTATAAAATTTTACAAAATGTTTGTAAAGAAAATTAAACTATTTATATTTTGTAGTTTTTCTTAAATTTTGCAAAATTTTTGTAAAATTTTTGTAAAAAATTTGAATATATGTAATAAAAGACAAATTTTTTACAACTTTTTTACAAAGTTTTTACAAAAAATTTGCAAAAAAAAAAAGGAGCTACATTCTTGCAAAATTTTTGCAAAATGTTTACAACAACTTTACAAAAATAGTCACAAAAGTCAAAATTTTCAAACTTTTGGCAAAAAAAACTGCAATTCTGACAGAAAATGCAAACATTTTGCACATTTCTTTTAGCTGGGTTAGATAGTACCATAAAATACGGTAAGTGAATTTATGTAATTTATTTTATCCATCCAGTACAATTTAACACATTTTGGTTAAGGTTGGCTTTCCTGCAAGCAAGCATATAGAAAGGATAAGGACCGAGTAGAGGCCATGCTTTATTATTAATTTTTAATTTTATTTTTAACAGTAGGTACAAGATTTCTTCTACTTTTATGCCAATGGACAGCTATATACCCCGTTCACACCCAGAGAATATCAATGATCAAGCATATACAAGAAGGACAGATACAGCATAGCATTTTGAACCTATGGTCGATCTACGATCGGTCAATAGCAGCGATTCCTGTCAATAATTTAGCCAATCACATCGCGGTAAGCATGACAGGAATCGCTGCTATTGGCCGATCGTAGATCGACCAGGTTCAAAATGCTATGCTGTATCTGTCCTTCTTGTATATGCTTGATCATTGATATTCTCTGTGTAAAGGTGAGTAAAAGTTGAAGGTGTTTGTTTGTATTGTTATATACGGTACTGTATTGTAACCAGGCAGTTTGTTTGTTGAGAAAGGAGAAATAATTAGTGGAAAATATCATCTCATTTTACAGTTTATTGTAGGGTGTAATTAAGTCTCTATGCGAGTATAATAACATGGTTTCGAATCTGTACAAATTATGCCTTGCACATACATAAAATTCATATTTAATAAACTTTAGTACTTATAGTAAATTTAAATAGTTAATGAAATTGTCTGGTAAGTTTGAAAATGCTTCTAAATTAGGTGCATGTAGTTTTTTCTCTCTCTCTCTCAGTGGGGTATCAACTTTTATTGGTGTTTTGAGGAAATCTATTAAGCGATGTATGAGGTAAGGTCTTTAGTCATTGGATATTGTCAGCTGATATGGAGAGATGAAGATTTGGAATTGCCAAAAATGAGGTAGGAAGATGTTGTTTGAGGATAAGGAAGATTATTTACATGGAAGATTTATGTTTGATTTTATATTACCGTATGTAAGTGTCCAGTTTAAATTGGAGAGATGGAAATCTAAAAATGGTTGGTTGATGGAGTTTATTATTTGCACTCTTAAAAGAGTTAAGAAATTTAAAATAAAGGTATAATAAAGGTCTGAAAATTAATAGTCATAGTTACAAGACTTAATCGTGTCGTTAAATGTATCGATAATAAAATTTTGTTTTATCCGAATAAAAAAATTTGTCGTCTTTCATTTTTTTTTTTTTTAGAGTTGGATGTGAGATGTTATTGATGGTCATGATGATGAATTTTAAATATCTCAGCTACAATTATGTCGCTAAACAATGACACAGTCGACAGCTGGCACCAGATGGAGAAACAACAATCTCCAAACCAAACAACTAACACAACATAAAATTTTTGTATTTTTCTGTCAGAATTTGTCTTTTTGCAAATATTTTACAAATTTTGACTTTTGTGGCTATTTTTGTGCAAAAAGTTTGCAAAATTTAATCCAACAGATTTATTTTTACAAAATTTTATGCAAAATTTAGATATGTGACATTGTTAGGCATGGTTTAAAGTGCAAAAATTTAGCAATAAAAAAAAAGTGGCCAAATTCTTGCAAAAGTTTTACACTTTTCTCCTGGGAAGAGACCATCAACTATTCCATGTTGATGTAGAAACTTCTATTCCTTTTTTAAATTGTTTCTTTCATGATAATGTTTCTATTGTACAAATTGAGCATTGTTCTCATTAATTATATTATTATAAAATAGATATTATTAATTACCTAATTGTTTATACTAATTTACTGAATTGCGCAAATTTCATGCGACTACATTTACAACAGACAACAAATAATTTGCTGATTACTCGATGTCGCAAGTACGACATCAAAATTTCGTTTTATAGTTAGCTCAGACCAACAAACCAAGCCATGATGTAACGATATTGTGACGTCACAACATGGAATTCACACAGACACATTTGTCGTTGTCAGAAACGGAGTCGTACAAGATTGCGCTAAAGTCACTAATCTTGGATGATTATCAAAGACTTTCAGCTCGAATTATGTAAATAAAACTGATTTAATTTAGAAACTTCAGTTAACATAAAAGAATACATTCTGCCATTTTCCTTTTCTCTATCCAACAACAAAGATACGATATCCTCTTTTACAATGCTCATACTTGTTCTACGATTGCCTAGGTAACAATTCTTATTACCTGATGATACCTAATGAAAAATCCAATAAACAATTATAAAATTGTATAACAAATAACAATAACAAATTTGTTATTGTTATAATAATTTAACAATGAGATGTTTGAACAATGTTTGTAATAAAAATTACAACAATAAAGATCAGTCCTTTTGTTAAACAATTTTGCACCACAATGTTCAAAAACCATTGTTAAATTACAACAATACCCAGATTGTTATATATTTAAACAATATAAAAAAATCCTTTTTACCTTTATTAAACTCCATTATTAAACTGAATTGAATTTAACCTCCAAATCAACATCAAATCACCAAGAAGACAAGAAAGAAATTCGAAGAAAAAACATGACAACTTCCATCATTATTTTTTCCAACAATTCTCAAGGTCTAGCACATAATAATAAAAAAATATTTTCTTCCTTATTTCATAAAAAAATATAAAAAACACCAATGGATATCATCAAACTTTCAAAAAATCCCATTTAAAAAAATATATTAATGGCATCCACCAATTTAGTGTGATAATAAAAAAAACCAAAAGGAAAAAAAAAGCTTTCTGGAAAAATCACGTTTCTAGTGCATAAGAGGTCAAGGCACATGAGATGTGCTAGTATCAACTGACATGGGCACATGAGGAAGAAGCGTTTGGTTGCTTAGCAACTGACAAAGAATCTTGTTGTCCGCAGCATTAAAAGGGGGGATTAATAAAATGCAGGTATTTATCTGCAGGTAGTGGTGAAAATTGTTTTATGCAATTGGGGCAAGAACAATGAGATTTTTATCTGAATTTTACACCAACAGCCACAGGAAAATGGTGGGAAACACATTAGGCCTAGTTTTATTCGATAGCGGTACTGAACAATCTGGGGACAAGTTTAAAGGCTTTATACATTTTGTTTTTTGTATTTTATTGTTGAAATTGGGGTTGGGATTAATGGATTTTATGAGTGAAATGTGTTAAGGAATTATGTTGTTAGGCTTAAGTTGTGAATGAAGGATTTGGGACAATTAGAGTGATGATTTGTGCTGTAATAATTATAAACTGATGAATTAAACGTTATTTAAGAGTTGAATCTTTGAGTAAAAATTGATTAAGAGGGCTGTAAAAGTTTATATGTTGAACTAAAGTCATTTTCAACACATAAAACCGGTATGAAATAAGCCTAACGTTTGTTTAGTGGATCTGGAGAGGGGTGGCGCCATCAAGTGGCGAGTTTTGTTATTAAAATGATGATTGTGTGGTGTGGGCAGTTGGTTTGTTTCCTTTGATGCTGTTGTTTTGAGCGTGTTTATGTTTTTGATCAGTTATTTTTAAGTTATGGGTAAATTAAAAGTGATTTTGAATTATTTTACCACCAGATGACACTTCTGTATACAAGGAAGAAAATTTGTTTAGTTTTATTAATCACCATCAGGTGGCAGCAGCAATCAAGCATTAAAAAATGTAGGATTTTTACACTAGAGGGTGTTTAAAAGAAAATCCCATGTTTATTTTGATTTTGGATTTGTAAATCTGTATGTTATTGAAAATAAGATTCTGGTTAGAGATTATGTGGGAAAGCAATTCACACTCACAATCTGCCGGCGCTCATGGATCCTGATGTCTGTCATGCATGACATCAGCCAAGTCAAACCATTCAGTTTAAACTGACAATTTTTGAAAACTGCTCTGGAACATGCTCCAGAAAGTTAAAAAAAAGTTGGCATGACTCATTCCATTGTTTAAAAATCTAAAGAGTATCTAAAGGTAGATTCACACTTGTTGATGCAACGGAACAAAAAGTAGCGCAACGGAAGTCAAAAATAGCACAATGTACTGTAGATGCAACACCATTCACACAAGAATTCTTGTTTTTTTGCTGGGTTGCGTTACATTCTACCAATGGGATCAGAGCAACAATCAACGGATTGGTTGGACGCAACAAATTGATGTGGCGCAGAACTCTGCATTGAGTTGGATTCGAACACCTGTGTTGCGTTGCAGCGAGGTGAAACCTCCCACAATTCAGTGTGCTGCATCGCTGCTGCGATACTTTTTCTTGCGTTGCGTTGCGTTACATCAAGTGTGAATACTAGTGTGAATCTATCTTAACGGGTGAGACTTATGCCTGTAATGACTAGGCTTATTAGAGATCCCTGGTCAGCTGAGACAGCTTGGTACCCTTCACTAACCTCCAGACAGATCGTCGTTGCCCAGTTAAGTGGAAGCGTCCTTGTGCCAGTGGTGTAAAACTTCATTTAGTGTTTTAAATACAACTCCAGATGAACTACTGATTTAATAAAGACAGTCAAAAATTACAATACCTCTGTGTGATGCAACAAGAATAGTTATACACAAACAAAGGTATCACATGGCACTCCATGTGAAACCCTATGTCGTGTTTTAGCTCCTCCCAATCAGATTGCACTTTCTTATTTTTATACTTTTGCCCTTCTGGAAGTGACATGTTTTGGAGTGACTGTAAATCAAATCTGTGCAAACAGCACATGCGCACACTTTCATCTGCGCAGAATGGATAAAAAATGGCATTAGAATAAAATTTGAATTGCTTCCGTGGACTACAGTAAAATAAATGCAACATTTTAATATAAAAACAAAAGATTCTATTTTAGTTTAGTTACAAGTTTCAAACAGTTTATAATACCATTTAAATCAATAAACAAATCCACTGCCTTCATCAGCAATGATTTCTTCGGTTGTAATATCCATCTTAGGCATTAAAGTACTTTTTAAATTATCATCTCGCTTCAGATTGCATCCAGCTCTATCCGGGTAGTCACATATGTTCAACATTCGATTGAAGTGAAGAGATGATGGACAAGCCATACGGTATGCTCGACCAAAATCGCACATGTAATATGATTCACATTCTTCCGGATTGGGAAAAAGTCCAGTCAGATCTGGGCATTCAAACCACGCTAAATGTACATCTGAAAATGTAATGTTAAGAAAAATCCGTTAAAATGGCTATAGCCTTCCAAAGATAACTACTTCGCTATTGCTTCATTTCCCACAAGAAGAAAAGACATTACTAAATAATTTGTTACACCTATGGACAGAAAAAGTTTTCCCTTTCACAAGCTACAATTGAACAGTTAAATTTTCTACCACTAAGGACAAAGGCCGTGGCTACGTTTTACACAAGGGCCATAGAGAAAAGCTGATTTGTGCAGGAAGTGGAAATGTGACTTCTTTGTAAATGTAAAGGTAACGGTCACATTAATCAAACAGATGATCAAGACTCTTGCACCAAATTCATGAATAAATTTAAAATAAAATGGGGTAAAATCAAATGTTCATTACCATTTATAAGAAACCCAGATGTCAAAATGATGAAAAATATAGTCTTCATGTTGATGCACACACAGCAGAGATCCAAGTAAGTATTCACACAACCTTTGAATACTTTTATATCAAACCCCAACATACTGAGAATCTTCAGATCAGATTATAATTTAATTACGTACAGTAAAATCATCACTTTACTCTGATAACACCGATTCTCCACAAAAACGTCAATCTGACTAAGCTGTAATTGCAAAATTTACTATAATGACATCAATGAGACATTTAATTACATCAAAAACTGATAAAACACCTATCAATGTAAAAAATGTTCTTATCTCTCACTTGAGAGTGATAACAAAAAAAAACTTGTGCATTATTTCACTTTATTTCCCACTGATCATTCATTTTTTTACAAGTACGTGTATTTCTCAAGCACAGCGAGCATCAGGAGGATAATCACACACAACAATCTTCTTATTAAAGTAATAACCATCAGGACAGTCTCTCAGACTTGCCACTTCTTCAGCACACCGATAATACTGTGTGCAGTCATGTAGATTTGGAAAATGACCATTTAGTGACTTGCACACTTTTTAGGACAATCAGCAGTAGAAAGATCATCACACAGTGAAATGGGGGTTGAAATGGGGGTTGACTATGATCACATGTTGTGTTTTAGCTCCTCCCAATCAGACTGCACTTTCTTATTTTTACCTTTTTCCTTCTGGAAGCAAACTGCACATGCACACACCTCCTTCTGCGCAGATTGGAATAAAAATAACATTAGACTACAGTAATAAATGCAACATTTTAATATAAAAACAGATTCTATTTTAGTTACAAGTTTCAAACAGTAGAAAAGCATTAAAACACCATTTAAATCAATAAACAAATCCACTGCCTTCATCAGCAATGATTTCTTCGGTTGTAATATCCATATTAGGCATTAAAGTAGTTTTTAAAATATCATCTCGCTTCTGATTGCATCCAGCTCTATATGGGTTGTCACATACATTTAACATTCGATTGAAGTGTAGAGTCGATGGACATTCCATAAGGTATGCTTGACCAAAATTGCACATGTAATATGATCCACAGTCTTCTGGATTGGGAAACATTCCACTCAGTTCAGGGCATCGATATCGTGCTAAATGCACACCTGAAAATATGTTAACAAGTCAAACTTTTTCGATCTGGTAGTGATTCCATACTTTTACCAGGGATTGTATAATTGCGAATGGGGTGTCTGGCGAGTTGCAATCAAAATTTTAAATATTGGCAAAAATGCAAACATCAGATACTTTTAACCACATTTAAAAATCCACAGCAATTTATGGGAAATTATAAAAATGGGGATAAAATCAAATATCTTTACCATTTATAAGAAACCCAGATGCTAAAATGATGAAAAATATAGTCTTCATGATGCCAATCACACACAGCAGATCTAACTAAGCATTCTACACAATCTTTGAATGCTTTTATATCAAACCCCAACATATTGAGAATCTTCAGATCAGATTATAATTTAAGCACTGTAAAATCATCATTTTTCTGTGATAACACCATCTCCCCATTAAAGAAAACGTCAACCTGGCTAAGCAATTATCACAAAATTATTATAATGACATCATTAGACACTTAATTACATTTAAAAAGCTGATAAAACTCCTATCAATGTGAAAAATATTTTTATCTGTCACTTGTGTGATAACAAAACAAAACT
This sequence comes from Geophilus flavus, assembly GCA_034695885.1. Lineage (NCBI taxonomy): Eukaryota > Metazoa > Arthropoda > Chilopoda > Geophilomorpha > Geophilidae > Geophilus > Geophilus flavus. Next base: position 9,122 of record JAQFZO010001273.1, read on the forward strand.
TGTGCATTATTTCACTTTATTTTCCACTAATCAATCATTTTTTTACAAGTACAGTACATGTATTTCTCAAGCACAGCCAGCATCAGGAGGATAATCACACACACTAATCTTCTTATTAAAGTGATAGCCATCAGGACAGTCCCTCAGACTTGCCACTTCTTCAGCACACTGATAATACTGTGTGCAGTCATGTGGATTGGGAAAATGACCATTTGGTGTCTTGCACACTTTTGGGCAATCAGCAGTAGAAGGATGATCACACACGGAGAAATGGGGGTTGAAATGTAAGCCTGATGGACATTTCTTAACAGTAACTTGCCAATTCTCACAGTGGAAATATTCATTGCAGTTGAGTGGGTTGGAATAAAAACCTGCTTCATTCAAACATCTTCTGTCCCAGCCTTTGATTACTGAAATTGATTTTAGATTGTAGTTTTTTGGGATTATATGTTGAAATTGTTGAAAAACTTACCCAAAATGGCCTGTAGGAGGCAGTAGAGAAAGAGAAATTGGGTTTTCATTTTGAGTTTTGTCAAATTGAGAGTATGACTGTTGTCAAATGAAATTGTCAGATAAATAAAAGGCTGAACAGGTTTATCAAGGGTCTGTTGATAAAGGTAATCATATACTGTAGCTTCCGAGAATTATGTAACCACAATTTTCTGTGTAAATAATAAATATAGCACGTAATCATTTTCCAGTAAATTGTTAATCTTTGATCATTCATATCCCACTGTACGTAAGGTGCCTCATAACTATAAAGGCATCATCAAATTTTGCAAAGTAAGAAAATAAAGCAAAGCCAGATGATTATTGTTAATTTTGTCAGTAAATAGAAGTAAATGCTCTTCTAATAGTTCTTGATAACATATTGCATTCATTTTTCCTGAAATAAAAGCAATGGCAGTTTCATTTCACTTAAAACCTGCCCAGATCATCACTGAACCATCATCATCCTGTCATTTTGAAAAATCATAATGGAGTGACGAAAGGAAGTTTGATTTAGACGGCACTGATGGTTTAGGCTCTTATTTACCATGGCATATGATCTTTGAAAGAAGAAAGCCTTATTTTCGAACTTGATTTAATAGACGACGCCACATTCAAAGTTGTTTGGAGATTTTATTGGAGATCAAAAAATAGCACGACAATCTCTCATTTGTAATATCAGAAGGAAATAAACATCCTGAAGTATGAAATGTTGTCCGCTTCCTTACGCAAGGTTAGAGCGGGCAGATTGTGCTGCATTCTGGTGGAAAAACTAGAAACGGTCAGTTGCCAAGACAACAAACAAATAACAGTCTCAATACCAGTCAAAATGGCTAATCTGGTTCCTGATTAATGCTTTTTTATTATATGACTTGAAATTACAGTTGTTGTTTTTTTTTTCATTTTTAGTCAATAAATAAAATTTACTACGTAGTAAATAAATAAAGAAATAAATATTGTTACACTCGAATGTGTATGCGTATCGTCAGTTTTTGCACGATTTAGTTCAAAGGCTGATGTTGCAGGACAATATCTGAAGTTCTAAAAATCGACACCAAGTCGTAACGTCACTAAAGCAGCCTTAAGGGACCAAAGAACAGAGAATAGTGGTAGTTGCATACTTCAGGATGTTTATTTACTTCTGGTAATATGTAATCCTGCTTCTAATTTTTTGTTTATTTCATCAGCATTTCTTATCTACAGTATTGGCTGTAAACATCTGATGTAGTGTATAGTCATTGATCGATAACTTGTTCTGTAGAATTTCATCAAACACTTTTCCTATTGTTGGGCTGTTTAAGAATACACTGTACACAGTATCCAAGTTTTAACTCATTAAAAAACCTTGGCATAATTTTATAATATTAAAAAGGAGCAAATACTTTTCCTTCAAGTTTTTGAAGCAAATTCTCTGAACAAATGCGTTTGGTTCAATTAAAAATTAACATTTGCTTTTACATTTTCCCGGAGTAAATGCTTCTTTTTAATCATGCTACACATTAAGTTTGCGCGCCAGGGTTGTATCTATTATTGGTGCTGTATAGTTCTCTATGATCTTAATAATTCATTAATTGTAAAAAGAACCGATCACATGGCAACCTTGTCATAAAAAAATGCTTTTTTGTATTATTTAATTTTAATTTCCAAGCATGTGCAGCAATACATAATGATGTTTCAAGATAAAACCACCCACAATTCTTTCAGCTGAAAATACATTTTAGCACACAAATGTTTCATTGTTGTCCCAACTTTTTCCTTATTAGCAGCTGCAGTTCTCTCAACTTCTTCCATCAGTCCCAACTGCTAAATCATGGAAATCCATTCTGATGTTTATAATTTTTCTTATTATTGGACACCAAATATGAGCATAAGCAAAGATGATCCTGTTCTTGAGAAGATTAATTTCATTCCACCACCAGAACCAACAGGATATTTTACCATCTTATTTTATGTGCTTGTGTACTCACTTCTCATTGTAAGTACTAACAATCAAACAAATAAACCCAGACACAAATGTTTCTTTACTTCAGTAATTGTAATAAATGATTGTTTCCAGATCCCTTTTTTCAGTGCTATTTTTTTCCCAGTGATAAATTTTGGAGGAATTTTGTTAATTTATCTGTATCAGTGTTTGAAATACAAAACAAAACATGGAACTTTTGGATTTGATTTGGATGCAACTAGAAAAGCAGCATTCGCTTGGTATTATCTGGTTACAAAGTTGTGGCATGGTAAGAACAACATTTCTGAATAATTTATTTGTGTTCTTACAGCTTGTTGTAAAAAAAAGTCCTGGAAAATCATGTGTGTTGCATATTTTAATATTATTAGAAACTCAGCGCAATCTTGTACGACTCCATTTTCCGACAACAACAAATGTGCGTGAATTCCGTATTGTGAGGTCACAATGTCGTGATATCTTTGTTGTGCACAACAAATTTGTTGTCACCGACCCCATTGCAACACAACGCGAGATCCCATAATCATTTGCTTCCGGGTCACTTAGACTTTGACCCCGAATTACAAGATTATCAATATAAAATGGCCCAACATCATTTGTTGTCTGTCGTTGTTGTAAATGGAGTCGTACGAAATTGCGCTTAAGTCTATTTTTATATAAATTTTCTATAAACTCTTAACATACAAAAATATTTATTTCTTTTTATATTTTTAATCATTTTATTTTAATGACTTATAATTTAATTTTTAGATTTAATTCAAATTTATATTTTACTTTATTTTTATTTTTACTTATTTTAAATTTTTCATGTTCTTTGACATTGGAATCATCATACCGCTAACTACTTCTTATATTTATTGTATTTATTTCAGGGTTTGAAATCCATGGAATAGAGAACTTGCCACCAGATGAAAATGTTTTACTAGTTGGAAGTTATGGCCCTGTGCCTGTTTATGCTGGAATAATAGATAAATTAAGAGAATCTCCCATATACGGTGCAGCCAGCAAAGGAGTTATGAAATGTGAGTATATGCTAAAGCAGACAACTGGCGTCTGATACCCATTAATGCTGTTTCGTCTAATATTGTTTATTATAAAGGTTTAAGACATCTGGGAAGTGTAATGTATTTAGGATCATGGTCGACAAGTGAATGTGTGGAATTACTAAAAAATGGCACTGATTTGATTGCACTTCCTGGAGGACAACTTGAATTTCAGAAATCCAATGAATTTTATGAAGTGTCATGGAACGATAAGATTGATTTTGCAATTGTGGCTAAGAAAGCCCAAGTTGTAAGTATTTTATTGAACTTTATTGTCGCCAGTGTCTGCTGATTTTAGAACTGATTACTGTATAGTTTCTCTGTTCGCCACCAGAGTGGCTGGGCAACTCCATTCATCTGAGATGTTTCAGTTAGAGAAGTTATTATCCTTTAGTATTTGTGTGTGACAAGCGACAACTGATAAGAGTATAATCAGGGCACCTAAGCAGAGTGGACTTGCCCAGCCCCTCTGGTGGCAAACTGAGAAAATATTGAGTTCTAAAATTACCAGCATCCCAGCAGTGACAATGTTTTTAGCTTCAGTTGTACACCTGTGGTCATAAAAATCTCAGCTTTGCCAAAGTTGCAACTGAGTAGTTTACCTTTCTGCTATTAGGGGGAATGACCATACTACTTTTTACAAAGGGGAGAAATTTCCACCCTCTGCATAAATCCCCTACACAAACCAACTCAAGGAGTAGAACTCTAACCACTTTGCAAAAATAGCAGTCTTTGCCCTTAGTGGCAGAAAGTTACACTACTCAGTTGCAGCTTTTAACAGTATGAAGTAGCTTAAAGTGAAGATTTTATGACTGTAGGTGTACAAAGTACTGCATAAAAAAGCCTCTCTTTCTATAGAGAATCTATATTTAATATCTACTGTATGACTTTTACTTACAAAAAACATTTTCTTTTTCTTGGCAGGCGATAGCTCCAGTATTTTGTATGAACTTAAACGAAGCATTCTGGGTGCCATTCTTCATACGCCGTAAGTGCATCACTAATCAGTTCGCTTATTTCAAATACAGTAGTTCAAATTATCTAGTCATTGGTTGAGACTGCTCAATGTAGTTGTAGGGCACGTGAAGAAATAATCCCTAACCGGTTGTAGTGATTGGGCCTTAAAAATTCTCTTTTTTAGACCGGTTGCATCTAGCAACTGATCAGTGATCACGTGACATATATCGCACTCTTGCTGTTAACATGATATTTATTTACATTTCATCGCGCTGTTCCTTTGTCCAAACTTCTTATTGCCTATTGCAATCACATGACATACACAGCTTAACTACAGTGAGCAGTCTCAATCGTGGCACCGTAGTAGACAGAAAGGTAAGGAAACAACAAACCGTTTTAAGCAGGTCGAATGATACCTATAAAGACCCAAATTTTGTCAGTAAAGTCCGTTCGCTTATTTTAAGATAATTCAAAATGTCTTGTCATTAGCAAAGACTGCTCGCACATAAAGAAATAATTCCTGACTGCTTGCAGTGATTGGGCTTAAAATTTCTGTTGTTTTGACCGGTTGGGTCTAAAAACTGATCATTTGACATTTCATACATTTGTTTACGCTAGGTTTTGGTACGATGGTCCTTGTCCAAACTTCTAAACCAATGACAGGACATTTTGAACTATCTTGAAATCAAAGAATACCGATGCTCATTCTGTACACACAAGAAGGATAATCCCCATAGAAGAAAGTGTTGCCAGCTTGTGACACAGCTGACCAATGGCAGTGCTTTATACGACATTCTGCAGCCAATCAATGCCTTTGAATAGCAGCAGAATGTTGTATAAAGCACTGCCATTGGTCCAGCTATGTCTGACGATGGTGATACTCTCTTCTATGGGATTATCCTTCTTGTCTGTCCATAATTAACATCCATATTCTTTGTCTTGAAATAAATGAACGGACTGTAGATGGCAGTGTGCTCTGTAGGCTCAAACTGAATTGTCCTTTTTCGTTAAGCTCCGCCCACAGCATGACCTAACAACATGGCGGCCAAAGTGGGGATAAATACTGGGCAGAAAATAAGCAACAGCACTTATAACTAACAACCTATCCATTGATAAATGACACTTGCAAAAATAAAAAAACCACTTGTTTTCGTCAATTTGAGGTTGATAAACATGATTTTGTACATAAAAATGAGCGACAGCACTCAGAATGATTTATGACAACTTAAATTAAATTTAAAAAAAAATAAATTATAAAAACCATTTGCTTTAGGCTTAGTCAATTTAATGTCGTTAAACACGATTTTACCCTTGAAATAGATGTGAAATTATGGCTTGAGTCTGAAATATGACCTGGAAGTCGAGAACTGGGAATTCACTCACAGGAAAACCACTTTAAACTGGTCGTGAAAAAACGATACTGTTGCCCGGTCATCTCTCAAGCACTTAATAAATGTGTTACTAACCAAATTTTTCCTATAGTTAGCTTGGCACTGAAGAACACAACAATATTTATCCATGGTTACATTGTGTTTATCCCAACTTTCGCCTCCATCTTTGTTGCTATACCCGGGTGATGACGTCATACATTGAAATCCCAGTAGCCAATGGGATCATAGGCGAAAAAGGACAATTGTTTTGAAATAATAGACCACTCAAAATGGCCCACTAATAAAGATAAATGTGTTTAAAGCCATGTTTGATGTTTACATACAGTATGGGTTAAAATTGAAAGAAAAAAAGTCATGAAAAAATAGATTAGAGGCAGCCATTTTGGATAAGCACTTGATCAGAACAATGAGATTCTACGCGTGTACTATTCTCAAAATCAAAGTTCAACTGTCTAATTAAAGAAAATGCTCTTTTCAGCCTTATTCGGAGGAAGGTTTGGACCAAAATCTTTGTTCACCGCTTTTGCTTGGGGTGGTTATCCAGTTAAATTGGTGTAAGTAAGAAACTCTAAATCCCAACATTCATTTCAAAGACTATTGTTTAATTTTCAGAGGAATAATTGGAAAGCCAATCCCTTATGATGAAAATCTGACCGTGGAAGAAATCGCCGAAAAAGTGAAAAGGGCCATAGAAGAATTGAGAAATGCTAACCAGAGACTTCCTGGAAATAAATTTAAAGCCTTATTGGATAGATTTCGAAAAATTAAAGTTAATACAGACATAAATTATCGTTTTGTATAGTTTTCTGTAAATTAAAATCGGCTTTCATAAAAATTTTAAACATATCCTTTCAAATTAAACAATTGTATAGGGTTTGGACCACCGCCACAAAAAGCGTTTGTATTTTTTTATGCATAGTGCAATCCTGATACAAAAACTTGTTGCAATCAGCATTGACCAAAGTAATGTAGGCTCTGTTTTTAAAATACCATATATCTTAAATGAATTATGATTATAGCCTCTGCATTGATCGAAGAAATATACCGAAACAATTCGCGAATTTGATCGACTGGATTTATCTAAGTTTGACTTGTCACCACATAAAATTCTAGAGAAATTAAACAAAATATGCAATGTATCATGTTTTGGAAATGATTTTCATAAATATTTATTTTCCAAATCTATTTTCAGAACCTAAAAGCAGAGAACATAAAAAGGAACTTTTTATCAACTCGGAAAGTTTGTTAAAACTAATAATTCATACTCCAAACATCCTAAAATTGGATCTGAGTTATGTGGGTTTGGACCATCATTTATTGTTAATCAGCAAACAATAGGGGTCTTCACAAATGAGTCGATTTTACGAGTTCTCGATTGTGTGATTTTGGGATAACCCACCAATCTCTATCAAGCATGGTTCCTGTTCCAACACTACAAAATCAATAATTTGGCATTAGCCAATGCCGTGAATAGTCTCACCAGCGCACTAGCGCAATCGCAAAATTTTTTTACAGAGCGATTTTGATATTGCACTAGTGTGTGTGTGCGATTATTTACCTCATTGGTTAATGCCATATCAGGTGGTTAGTGCAGTGTTGGGGCAGGAACAGGGATTGGTGGGTTATCCCATAATCTAACAATCAAGAACTCGCAAAATCGATTGATTTATGAAGACCCCTATTGTCCCATGGTGGAACGATTAGGTGTCCGTCATTTCGGACTTGTGACATTGGCTGACCAGTTTCTTGT
>JAQFZO010001274.1:0-16686 GCA_034695885.1 Geophilus flavus
GGGACGTGGAGACGGCGCTTTCGGGATGGGCAGAGGGCGATTCGGTAACGATATGAACGAACCTGGTGGCGACAGGTACGGTAAAGGACCACTTCTACCCATGGGACGACAAGGATTCGAACCCAGAGGCGGGAGGGGCGACGGATTCGGCGGGATTGAGCCGAATTTCTCTTCGTCGAGCGAACCTTTCGGCGAACGTCGCTCAAGAGATCAGTACCCCGCTGAAGGAGGTCGAAACGTCGGGATGGATAGAAGAGGACCGTACGAACCCATGTCGGGTGGAGGCAGAGGAATGATGCGACGCGGATCGGATGATTTTCCGTCCGATGGACCGCCGAGGAGGGTCATGGACAGTGATAATCGAGGCATGGATTACCGAGGCGTTTCTAACGGCCGTCAGCACGACAGATTTGACGATTTTCCCCCGCAATCTAAACGACAAGCTTCCGGGTGGTGCGTCGAAATGACGGGTTTGCATTACGACGTCAGTCGCGGGGACATTTACGATTTTTTCCGGGGTCTTCAGATCGCACACGATGGGATCAAATTGTTTGCTAACGAATCGGGAATGAGATCGACCTCGGCGATTGTTCGTTTCACTTCCGAGGCGCTGAGAAATGAGGCGTTGAAACGAAGTGGGCAGTATCTGGGAAGTAAGTGCGTCGACATAACTACCTGCTCTGACAACTACTTTGACAAAATGGGTAACAACAGATACAACAGAAATAACTCCGACAATGAGTACACCACATGCGTCATGATTCGAGGTTTGCCGTTTAATTTCAAGGAAGATGAGATCATCGAGTTGTTCGCAGGAATCAAAGTGGTGAGTGTACTGATGGAAAGAGACAGAGCGGGCGACATCACCGGAAACGGATTCGTCGAGTTTGACTCGGCCATCGATGCCAAACACGCGGTCAATTCGAAAAAGAAAATCGGACATAAATATCTGGAATTATCCCTAGTGGGTCGAGAAAGAATGGTATCAGCGAGGAACGTTTCAGAAGGAAAAAAAGACACGGAACGACCGTTGAGTCCGAGAGGAGAACCTAGGGGAGAACCTAGGGGAGAACCGAGAGGAGAACCGAGAGGAGATCGGCCGCCCATGAGATCATCCATGGATGACCGAAGACCGCCACCTGTCGACAGAATGTTGAGCGAGGGCAGGAGAAGTGGGAACAGCGAGAGAGGACCGTTGCTGGAGCAGCCCAATGATTGGGGGATGGGTGCAGGACACGAAAACTTGCCAATGGGTTTGCGGGGGTTCGGGAAACCGGGGTGCATTGTCGGGGCTAGAAATGTTCCTTACAGAGCCTCGATCGACGAGATGCTTGATTTTTTCCGTGATTTTGATTTGACCAAAGAAAACATTATCAGAAGGTATAATGAAAAAGGACAACCGACTGGAGAAGCGAGGATTTCATTCCGTACCCCGTCGGATGCACAAAAAGCTGTGCGTGAACTTAACCAACAACAAATTGGTGGACGGCTTTGCAGTTTGTTTTTAGCTTAGTTTTGTTTCACTTTTTTTTCACACAAAAAAAAAAATTAATAATAAGGAGAAAAGAGATTTTCTCATTCAATTTCATCCTTTTTTGATTTTGTTTTAATTATTTTATTAATTAAATTTAGTTTTAGAATCTAAGGAATAGATCACATTTTCTTTCTTCATTTTAGTTATGTTTAATAATAATAATTTTTCCATAAAATCATAAAATAATATTACATCATTTTTGTTAAGTAATTATTAAATACGGTAGAAAAAAATATTTTTTCATCTAATACCTTTATAGGTCGATATAATTAAATAAATGTTCTTTTTTGTACCTATTTCCTGAAATAAGAAGAATTTAAAAAAGAATTTTTTTTCTCCTATGGAGCACTTATGTAGAACAAATGTCTGTTTTTGATATTGTAAGGTTTACATATATATACATATATATATTAAAAACAATAATATCGTTTCGTTTTGAAAAAATAAAATAAAACCTACGTGGTGCTGACTTGCCTCTCTCTGAAAAAAAAGTAAAAAATATGATAGAACAAACCGGGAGATGAATGCTTCCGTATTAAAATTCCTTCTCTGCGTGAACTCGGGATAACAAATTACGTGGCAAGAAATGGTGACGAAGCAAACCGACCAGTGGCGCCCTCGTTGGACCACCTGCGCACAAAAAGGAGTGCGCATGCGTGTGGGGCGTCTCGACTTGCAGTCAGAAGAGTTTGTTTAGAATCGGGTGAACTTGTGCCGGTGATGAAAGCGACTTGCAGAACTCAGTATGTCCCGTCGAAAGCAGTCGAATCCAAAACCCATCAAATGTAAGTACTTAACTAGACGTTTAAAGCGTAGAAATAGAGTTTTAAACACTCGGAAACGTGATAGAATCGGTTAAAAGATGGGAGTCGAATGCAAGGATGTGATGGAATGGCGGATGCAGGTCCCGAGGGAGGGAGAAGGTGGCATCATCCTTTGATCTCGGTGGTCGCATGACTTTCCTTCTTCATCAATTTAACGCTTTAATACGTTGGTATGAGCCCGAAAATAGTGGGTATTTTTTAAAACTAGAATTTACGATTCACTAAACGTACGATTGAGGATGGTATCGGATGGCTCAAGATTACAGATGACGACAGTTGGTCTCGTGATCAGCCAGGTGTGGCTTATGCAGTCCCGCGTTGAGAATTTTACCTGTGAAAAGTTGTCAAGACCTCGTTAAAGCTCCTGCTTGCTTTTAATAAGTCGTTTCATGGAACCATCGATACATTTCGAGTAATCATTTGGGTTATTTTTACGAATAGCGACGTCTAATCTAGAGAGTGAGAGAGAGAGATCGATTCTTTTCGCGTGAGTTTATTCAATTTTTTTCCTCCCATTCAATATATTTTTTTAAATTTTTGATGAAAATATAATGTATCCTCGTGGAATATAACTAGGAGGAGATGACTGTTTTATATATATATTTATTAAACGGATTTAAATTGGAATAAATTTTTATCCTTGACGAATTCGCTCGTTATCAGTTTGGAGTTGAGTCTCTTTGGATTGAAGTTGGCCCAAATTATCAATGCTCTGTTATGATTGTCGCCATGACAACGGTTGGATTCGTTTTCGCAAACACCTGGTTCGATGGTGACTGATGATGGAAGATGGGCGACCGACTTGAGGTCACCACACACCTACGCACATAAAAATCGAAGTAGAAAAAATATAATTCATTCAAAATTAAAAAAAATTTTTTTTTACGAAGTAATAATTTTATTAATACAATTAAATATATATATATATATATTTGAGACCACTAAATTTATAATTTATAACAACAAATAAATTTATTTAAAGCCGATAAACTCAAAATATTTGCCAGATGTGAGGAAACTGAAGCGAAGCAACAATATGGCCACCGTCATACAAATGTTGAAAAAGAAGAAGAGGGGTTGGGGTTGTTTTGCAGCCTCCTGGTCCACGTTGATGGTGTCAGGAAATACCTGGATTCCTTGCTCGAGATTCCCCCCAAGGGCAGGTGACTCCCCTCTACCGCACTCACTTCTGATGGATGCTGTTGCTCACTCAAACAAAAAAAAAAGAAAGAAAAGAAAAGTAAAACTTTAAAACTCCTTTACGACTCACACGAAACCTCCATCTTTTATTCTCATGATGTTTTATATTTACATTCTATCGATATAAACATTGATTACGACTCACTTTGTGATGAGTTTTTTTTTTATTTTGAGTTTTTGTATTAAATCGAGTATATTGTCATGGGAACGTGGGCAGTGGCCGCAGTGAGTTTTGCCTGCAGGGCACCATCTCTCCTACCTTTTTTAGCCTGCAGGTCCCCGGGAAGTGCCAGGTGCTGTGACCTCCTGTGCTTCAATGAGAGCAGCTCCGTCTCATCTGAATGAAGAGACGCTGGCCTTTCTTTTTATCCTTGTCACATTGGAATTTTTGACTGTCAAGTTTATTTTATTTTATTTTTACTATTTATTTATTTATCTTTTATCTCCAATTTATATAAAAGATAAATAGAGAAATTTTTTTTTTAAAAATGAGGTTTGGTTGGATAAAGTGAAAGAGAGAGAAGAAAAAAAAATTTTTTTTCCTGTTAAGGATGTGCAGGTAAATGGGTGGGTGGTCGAAATGGCGCCGCCACGTCATCAGCGTTTCGCCGTGTTTCACCTGTACTGCCTGCCAACTGAATAGACGCATCACCTTAGCAACCGTTGGCAAGTTCGAAACGGAGTCGTTGAGTTGTGTGGTGGTAGCGGTCACCCTGACAACGCCAACGTAAAAGTGAAAGATTGCGCCAATGGGACCCTTTTCTCTCTCCCATTCTTTTCCTTTTTCTTCTTTATTCCCCTTCGTCATCTCCTTTCCCTTTCATTCCCAGTTCCACCTTAACTTCTTCCTTTGTTCGAACCTTTTAAAAAAAAAAATTAATTCCGAAAACTCCCACTAGTTAAATTGAAAAAAAAAATATTTAAAGGGGAAAAAAAAAATGTTGTAACGAGGGTTGGGACTCGATAAAAAGTAAAAAATAATTTCCAGTTGATTTTTGTCCCTTGATATCATCACAAAACGGGGTGATGGTTGTCATGGATATGTGCAAAAGGACAACAAGATACGGTTAGAACTGGGAGAGTTAGGAATGAATCATGAAAAGGAAAAAAAAATAAAGGATTTGTATGACGACAGGTAAAAGAGGAGTTGCCGATCCCCCGTTGTGTGTTTTGTGTGCGAGCACAGGTGTGTGTAAGTCATGGGTTTGTTGCTAGGGAAACGGCGGTTGGCCAGCATCTCTTGAGGTGAATCCAGGTGGAGCCTGCAAGGTAGCAGCCAGGTGAGGCGAAGCCATTGTCATAGTTGGAGGGATGAGGAAGAATTTCTGTTCACTGATGGATGAGAAAATAGACACGTGCAAGACGAGATAGATTTTTTTCTTTCTCTCTCTCTCGTTCACTCGTTATCTTAGGTTTCCAAATTGGCCCACGCATGCGTACGTGTTGTGTATAGTGAAATGATGTTGTCCGGTGTCGATTCTTAATGGGCATCCTGAAACTAGAGAATTAATGGGTGACTAAAGGGGTGGAGTGAAGGAGTGATTTTTCGTTGTGGATGAGAGTGCAAGGTCAAAGCTTGTTATTGGCTAGTAGAGGGTTGTGATTGGTGGGAAGGGGGGGTTGGGGGTGATGGGAGGAGGGGGAAGTGTTGATTGTTGGCGTCCCCTGGAGCTTGGTTTTGTTGGAACTTTGGAAGAATGGATTCATACTCTCCAGGTACCAGTAGGAGACTAGTCAAAAAAAATTTTTTTTTTTTTTTTATTGTGTTTCGGTCCAATATGTCGGTTGATGGGTTTAGGTGTTAATTGGTTGAGTGATGTTTTAGGAAAAAAATCGGTTTCTATTGGTTTTTGGTGGATTGTTGAGTTGAGAGACAGTTTTACTGCCTTTGGACCTTGGATGCTGAGTAAAGTTTGAAAAAGGTGGAGGAGGAGGGAGGCCGCCGGGAAGCGGAATGGGTGGTACTATGTCGAGTTATGTGTTCAGGTGGCGGCATGACGAGGATTTTTTTTTTTTTAAATTAATTTTTAAAATTTTAATTTTTTTTTTAATATATAAAAATGGTATTAGTTACATCTGTAGGTCGAATTTGTCGTAATCAGGTTTTAAGGTCTAGATATACTTAAGTAAAAAAATATATGAAGGAATTGGTGCGACTGGTTTTAAAGGTAAGTGAAGCGGAGGAAAGTTTCAAAGGTTTTTCTAGCGGAATGGGAAATTATTTACACTTTTTTTAATTGTTATAGGTCATAGTGACCTAGCGTGGGTGTTTTTTAAATTATGGGGTAATGGGATTGTGTTTTAAAAAAAAATTGAAGGAAAAGGAAACAAATTTTTTTCGGGGTATTTGTAAAGCGTGTGATTTGGAAGAGGAGGCTGAGACCTTCAGATTCTCTCTTTTTTTGTTTCTTCTTGGTAAGTGTGTGCGAATTCGTCAAAAACCGGATTTGTGAGTTTTTTTTTTTTTTTAATTTTGGTTTTATTTTATTTATATATTTATTTAATATTTTGGAGTGCGACGTAGCACTCGTGAATGTTAATAGCGATTAAAGTGACGTCAGTGCGACAGGTGGGATGGTTTTGGTAATAGTTAAAAATTTTCTATATGGAAAACTACGCGTAAATCAATCGATACGAGTGTTTACTAACTTAAACAAAAATAAATAAAAAATAATAAGTCCAACAGCATCCCCGGATGCATAATTTCAAGGTCTTTTTTGCTTTAATTTCTTGTTTACAAACGATACACCTTGATTACGAAACACTTAATAAGAGATGATGAGAGAGAAAATTTCAAAATTTCAGTTTTTTTTCCCTTTGACCAATTTATCACGATTCTCGCACCTTTCTTCACATCATCAACTTTTTAATCTTGAGCAATGTGACCCGAGATTTCCACACGGACTTTACACATCGAGATAAACAAGAAAAAAAAAATTTTTTTTCCGCTCTCTTTTTTTAAAAATAATAGTGAATCTATAAATATTTAACCTCATAATTACTATATAAAAAAAAATTACAACATGCATTACATCATTAAAACGATGAAATTTTAAAAACTATTTATGGAATTGGATGCTGCATAAAAAGAGGCAACGCCCATTTTTACCCACCACCACCAACCAACCAACCAACCATTTTTCTTTTTTTTCCCCACTCTCCATCGACTACTCATCTCTGCTCATCATCATCATTTGATCATCATCACTTTACATCTCCACCCACGCCCCAATTGAAGCATCCATCAAATTGGGCTCGAATCTTTTCTCTATTCTTCTCCCCTCTCTCCCTCATCTCTCTTCTTCGCTGCAAAAGGGCGCACTGACATTTATATACCCCCCCAATCCCCCTTCCCACACAACCCCAACCTCGACCAACCCTGTCAACGTCCTTACCCCAATGGGATGGGTTCTCTTTCCCACAATTCCCTTCAACCCCTCCCCCCCCCCCACCCCACACACACACACACCTCATCTTTTTCTCAGGTGAAAAGCACCCCGACTTTTTCTCACGTCGATATCTCTCCCTCTCTCACTCACTCTCTCACTTCGCCTCTTCTAAAAATGGGTACCGTGAATTTTATTTAAATTTTTTTTTTTATAATCTGTATTATTATTATTTTGAATTTCGTCTTTGGATAGCGTGTGTGTATGTATTTTGGTGCGTGGTGCACAGACGCCGCCCTTGTCCTTTAAGGTGAGGTCAGTTCGCTGGCCTCGCGGTTCGAATTTGTTCGCGCACTCACTCACTCACTATCATTTTAGTTGGACGACCCAGGTGTTTGTATTTGGGTGCGTTTGCCTTAGGTTTTGGATTAAGTAAAGGGAAAAAATAGAGCATGATGGGTGTGGGTGGTTGCACCGTGGATCACCTATTTGTTAGATTTGTTGTGTGTGCAGGTAGGCGAGGATGGAGGGCGGTCCCGTGACCTTGAGTGGACGCGGACTCGTTAACCTTTAAAATTTGTTTGCGTGAAATGGGTTCGCAAATTCCTTTTTCGGTTTTTTTCTTTTTCTCTCTCTCTGTGGTCGGTTGTTGGATTGATGGTAATGATGGCCAGTGGTGAGGGTTTTTGTAGCAACAGCAGCACCTGTGATTTTGATTTTTTTTTTTTTGATGATGTGAGTTGTAGTGGACACACCTTTCTCTCTTCCTCATTCTCCCATTCCAGTTTTGGGTTTGGCTCCGGCTTCTCTAGGATGCCAGTTTATTATTAAATTACTCATTCTGACCTGATCCTTTAGCTCCTCATCATGCGAGATGGGGTTGGAAGTTGGGACACACCCAGAAATGAGATCATGAAAGTTTTTTTTTCTCTCCCCGTGTTTAAATGTGAACACAAAAGGTGTGTTGAGAATCGATTTTAATTAATCGATATTTTTTACTTTTTATTTAAAAAAATAAAAATATCAAATCGATTTTTTAATTGGTGATGACTGATGAAAATCGATATTATCCGACTTAAATATTTTTTTTCTCGGGATTTGCTACGCACTAAATCGCTACAAACCACCGTTTAAAAACCATAACCTGATTGCAGCTTTTCATTCCAACAACATATTTGTATCTGCCGACTCGATGGTTACCTTGGAGATGAGGAAAAGAAACATCTGAGGTTTTTTTTTTTTGTAAATTTTTTTTTTCAAGGTCTCAAAGGATAGGCCGAGAAAGAAAGAAGCAACCTCGCGTGGGCGTTGGTTGTTTCTTCATGCGAATCACCTGCACACTATTTCTCCCTAAATTGGAGATCAAGAAACCCTAATGGATGGCGAAGACTGCTAATTAATTCGATGGGGGGGAAATGGGGGATAAGGATAAAGGATAAACAAAACAACTTTTCCCTTATTTTTATTTACCAACTGTGCGGTTTTTACTGTGAGGACGTTTGGTGATAAATGTGCAGCTATTTTTAGATATGGGTGGTCAGTTTCGGTCGGTCATCCGGTCTAACTTCCTTACAAATGCAGTTCCCTGCCCAAAGTTTCTCTTATTTCACCATTAGGGAATGTATTTGTTTTTTAAATTTAAAAAAAAAACTGTGTCCTCTTCCTCGATCTTCCGAGAAATTAATGCGTTGTGAAATGCGGGTTTTTCCTGTTGAATATTTAGAAAATAAAAACTGAAAAAAAAATATGGCGGTTTATTTACAGTTATTGTAATTAAAACTCCTTTGTGAGGGATTAAATGGAGGAAGGAAAAAAAATTTTTTTTTTGTCTAGTTTTTACCTGTAGTGTTGTGTACAGATGCTGCAGATGGTAGTCACGGCAACGAGTTGCATACAAAAGCGGGTATTGACAGGAAGTGTGAGAAGGGACTGCAGCAGCGTAGAGAGGTTATTAATCTCACGTGGCACGAGTTGATGCAATGATGATGATGATGATGATGATGATGGATTGTCTTTTGTCTTTTCTCTTTGCATAGGGATGGTTTCTAGTGGAAATAATCATTTTTTTTTTAATTTGAGGATTGACTTTTTATATTTTTTTTTCATATGGAAATTTATTTTGGCTGGGAATCAAAAGGGGTTGTTGAGGATAATGGTGAAATTTGGTATTAAAATTTTTCTTCATCGTTTAAAGACGAAAAAAAAATTTTTTTATATGAAATTTTATGTCAATAATTTATTGGTTATCAGAAGTGAGATTACTGTGTTGATTTTGTAATGTTTACAAAAAAATGATATTTTATTTATTTTAAATTTTTTTTTTTTTAAAGAAAATTAAAAAAATTGTAAATGTGAAAATTATCAATTTATACGTGGATCGGTCACACTCGTGTTTATCCATAGACGTTTCATACATTGTGCATTGGCGTCGATGCCCGTCTTATCGATCCCCCTCCTTGCACACCTGAGGTTAGTCGTCATGCCGACTGTATTGGATGAATCTGTGTACTTTTCACCAATTTCCCGCCCCCATTTCGACACATGACGTAGACAGGTAGTTGCTAGCTATTTTTATTTTAATATTTTTTTTTCTATATACACATCTCTATTAATAAATAATGCGTCGTGTGAATCACTGATAAAATTGACTTCCATCACCAAATTAATAGTCAGTCAGTCAGACAGACAGACACTTATCAAATCTGTCCAACCAACCTTTATCGAATGAAACATTTTAAAAAAATCAGCCGAGTTTTAAAGGATGAAAAGTGAATTTTTTTTTCCATCTCTCTCTCTGGTTTTATTTTCCCCTCGCGAGTCTGAATTCCGTTTTGTATTGCAAGCATGGTTGGGTCACCCCTGCAGGTGTTTTTTGCTAGGTGGCTCGGAGGAACCCGGATCAAGGTCCACTCCCTCTCCTCGATGCGATAGGGGCGGCGTGTGCAGGATGTTGTGCTTGGTTTGCGGTCGTCGTGGCAACGGTTGATCATTAAAAAACATCGGGAGGATCAATGCCGGTTTCCACGAGCAACGTGTAGATAGAATAACGCGCGCCCTAGTGATTGCATCGCGTGCGTGTGCGAGATGATTGCAAAGTAGTTTGAAAAGGGGCGAAACGAACGCCGAATTGGGAGAAAACAGGTTGGAGCTTGACTTCTCGTCCTGACTGGTCTGTCTGTGTGTGTGTGCTGTTTCGAAGCATGCGCAGTTGATGTTGACATGTTGCAGTTGTGGTTTGGCAGTTAATGTGATCCTCATGTCTAGTGTTTTTGATCGATATTATCTGGCGTGATCTTTTTAAGTAAAGTGAGTGAGTTAGCGAGTGAGGGGATTCTTATTTTGCACGATGGGTGTTAATTGGATGTTGGATGCACTTTATTTGCCTCGGGATTTTTTTTATTTTTTCTAGTTTTTATTTTTATTTCATTTTTTAATATTTAATATTTTAATATTTTAATATTTTTATTTATTTTTGTTGTTTCAGTAGACGAAGAGGAGGAAGACGACGAAGAGTTGGAAGAGGAAGTGGAACGCAATCATTCCAGTTTAGAGGGAGAGAGTGCTGATGTGGATGATGAAGAACTGGAAAATGCAAATGTCAAGGAGTCGAGTCCAAAGAACAAGTCATGTTCTCAGGGAAATGTTAGTCTTTTTTTTCATCGGATGATTTATTCATCGATTATATTATTTTTTTTTCTAATATAAATTTTTCTTTTTTAAAATACAGAGTACGAACGATGATTCTTCGGCTTACGAGTGTCCCGTCTGTTCCAAGGCGTTAGGGTCGCAACACGATTTCACCGTCCACATACGAATGCACAACTCCGAGGAACACACCACGACGCACACATGCAGTCTGTGCGCCAAAACTTTGAGCTCGGCAAGTTCGCTCGATCGACACATGCTCGTCCATTCGGGGGAGCGCCCTTTCAAATGCAGTCGATGCAACATGGCCTTTACCACCAACGGTAACATGCACAGGCACATGCGCACCCATCACGGCGAAAGCTCGTCCGCGGCCAACAACCGAGCCACGGAAGACGAACCGCGAGTCCGCACGCCGACGAAACGAGCTGCGGCGAGTCCGCGGCCCAACGACGACGACGCCGTGCCTGCGAAGAAGATTTCGGGCGTCGAATCGGAGACGTTTGAGACGAGCGAGGAAGGAGGAGGAGGGATCCGACAGAGCGATGCGACGGGAGAAGTGGAGGAACAATTACATTGTCCCGTCTGTAACAAGGGATTCTTGTGCAAGTACGGGTTGCAGACGCACCTGGAAACCCATCCCGACTACGTATTCAAATGCCACGAATGCAGTCTCACTTTTCGAAACTACAGGGGCCTTAACCGACATCAGTACGTGGCTCATGTAAAACGAAACGGCGTCAACAAGGATTCGGCGTTGGATCAGGCCCGCAACACCACTCTAGTCGGATTCCAAGACCTCACGTTCATCGATTTCTCCAGCGCCAAGTTTGCCGTGGTGGCCAAGGCGTTTTGCGAAAAGAATGCTCGACGACCAAGCAGCGCCTTTCATATTTTCGAGTGCCCGCAATGTAAAAAGGCTTTTCCTTGCGGTAGTGCCTTAAAAATGCATTTGAAATCACACACCAATCATCTCGTCAATCATCATCAGTGCGAAGGAGTCGAGTGCCTTCAAGTGCCCTTTGCCGACAAGGAGAACTTTCTGGCCGTTTTGGGCCTGCAAGCGAACACGACCACAACGAAAGACGAACGACGCGCCGAAGAGCCGTACGAAAACCCCACTTACTTCACCCACGGAATGCCCTGCATGAAGAACCGCAGCGGTGGCAGTTGCTCGAACCCGACCTCCGACGGAGAAGATTTCGCCGACATCCAGAGCATTCTGTCCCTGACCTCATCCCCGGCCCTTCTGTCCAACATGAACGGAAGCATCAACTCGGTCTCCGCCTCGTCCGCCTCGCCTCGAAGAGGATTGGCCGTCAATCCAGAATCTCCCGCCACCGCCGATTCGGCGACCGCCAGTCCGAAGATGCCTTCCGACGTTAGCGAACAGGCAGCCACATCGACCGCGCATTCCATCAATTCGGTCCATCGAACACGCTTTCCTTGCAAGTTATGTCCTCTGGTGTTTCCTAACCTGAGGGCGCTCAAAGGTCACAACAGAAGCCATTTGGGAATGTCGCCTTATCGATGCAACATGTGCTCGTACACCAGCATAGACAAGAGTACGCTATTACGTCATTTGAGGACCCACAACGGCGAAAGACCCTTCATGTGCCGTCTGTGTCAGTACGCCTTCACCACCAAAGCCAATTGCGAACGCCACATGCGCAAAAGACACGGGAAGCACAACAAACAGGAGATTCGCAGCGCCATGGAGCAGAAGCCACAGCTGCACGATCCTGAAAATACGCTCAACAGTTTCCATTGCCCCGACACCGTGTGCAAATATTGCAACGTGGACTTTAAGTTCTACCGAATCCTGCGACACCACCTGCGATCGTTGCACAGCAGTTGCGCTCGCAAGCCATTCCAGTGTCGGCAGTGCCACATGGGGTTCTCGACCAAGAACAATTGCTACAGACACGTACAGAAACAACACACGGAAGTGAAGGACAACGTGGAGGACAGCATTTGGTGTTGTTACTCCGACACGCTCATGACGCCGGGTAAAGAAGGAAGGGAAGACGAAGATGGAGACGACGAGCGCTCGTGCAACGAAAACGACGGAATGCAATCTCCGGCACTGTCCGTATCGCCGGGCCCCCCGTTGCTGGATCCGATGATTCCCATCCCCGACACCTCGTTGTCGGACATGGAAATGAGCAGCGTCGAAGCGTTGGTCAGTTGGAGCACACGAAGTCTGGCCGATGTCCCCTTGCAGGAGCAAGAGGAACCCTTGGATTTGGCCGTCCATCCCGTGGATTTGACGCTTAAAAAATCGCCAGGACTGAGCAAAGATAATCTACCGCCCTGTTTACCAAAGATCAACCAATCATCCATTCACAACCCCACCACCTCGGCCTCCTCGTACTCCCATTTACCACCCCCACCCGTAAACAGAGTGCAAAACTCGCCTTTCATCCCCAGAAACATGTGTAATGTGTATAAACCCCTCTCCGCTCCAGAACCATCTCCCGGCTCCACCATCTCGTCCTCACCTTCGTCCCTTTGCTCCATCGACGGATATCGACCGTCGAAATCCACTTGTTCGTCACCCGTGGCGATCGCGGCCAATTTGTCGAAGCAGGGATCGTTGAGCGCTGGCACTCTGGTGAAGAAGCAGAAGCAGAAACGATATCGCACCGAGAGACCGTTCAAATGCGACCATTGCGACGCGGGATTCACGTTACGATCCAACATGGAACGTCACATCAAGCAGCAGCATCCCGAGCAGTGGATGATGAGGTCGCGCGGCAGGAAACCGAGTCTGTCGTCCTCGTCCAGCTCACGTCCGCTTCTTCCCAGAACCAATCAAGAATCGAGTTTGTTGAGACCTATTTCGAACCAGGTGAAGGAGGCGATTTCGCAACAGATCCGGCAACGATTAGCGATCAGTGCGGCGAGTACGGCCGAGGAGAAGGGTCAAACCGGCGCCGTTCTGTCCAAAAAGGAGGCGCCGACCAACGAAGTGCAGGAGAATGCGCAGGATTTGGTGAGCGTTTCGCGCCTTCTCGACACCGCGACGGCGCAAAACATTCAGGAGATTTTCCGACAAGCTGAAACGAACAAAGAAACCAATCAAAGGCGAAACGAGGAAGGAAAAGGGGAAGTGAAGAGATCGGCGTATACCAACGCACCTCACCGAGTGGCTTGTCCCTTCTGCGCACGACGGTTCCCCTGGACCAGTTCGCTTCGACGTCACATCCTCACCCACACGGGTCAAAAACCTTTCAAATGCCAATACTGCCCGCTGTTATTTACGACAAAATCAAATTGCGATCGACATCTCGTGAGGAAACACGGCGGCATCGCCGGCGATCCCGACAACCGCACCGCACCCGAACGACCGTACAGATGCGTGCTTTGCCCCAACAGCGCTTTCTCCACCCCTAGCAACTTGAGAAAACACATGCAACAAAAACATGAACAAGAGGACGGGAAAATGTGGGAGGATATGTTGGAAAATGGGAGAATGGACAACGAAGACGGCGATGGCGGTGAAGAGACCGAAAACGGACTCAGGAACGAGGAGGACGACGACGACGACGAGGAGGACGACGAATACGGTGATAATGAAGACGAGGAAATGGCAGACGACGAGGAAGAAAGATGCAAAAGCAAAGCCGAGTCCGTGGACGAGAAAACATCGGATGAAGCTAACGATGAGGACAATGTGCCTTCGGTGAATCAAGATGATGATGACGTCGACGACGACGACGATGATGGGTCAGAAGATGAAGAAGACGAAGATGAAAACAAAGAATGATTTGAAAAAATAAAAATAAACTGTCCAAGCATTCCTATTACTGTTCAAACCATAAGAATATGCACATTTTATTACGATTATTTCTTTTTTAATTGAATTTTATGTTTGGGGATCATTATTATTTGTTAGGGTTCAAAGAGTTTACATTCCATTTGTATTTAGGGTATAGAAAAAAGTATGTGTATGGCCTTACATTTACTAAGAAACGTATTGATATATTCGGGTGAAAAATGATACCATTTTGCCTTTGATTTTGTCAGGGAAAGATTATTAAAATTATTAATTGATTGATTGATTGATTGATTGATCAATTAATTAATTAATGTGTCAAAATAATTTAGTTTGTTGTGGGATAATTTTTTTTATTCTGGTGTAGTTAGATCGAATGGTTTTTCATTTTTTTTCTCATTGTGCCTTCATTTTGTCTGTTCTCTAGAAAAAGGGAAATTTTTGATTTGAAAACTGTTAAAATCTTTGTAGATTCTAGAAGTGTGTTTAAACAAACTTGAGCTCCATCCGTCCATTTCACCCAAGTTTCCGCTTGTTATTGATGTGAGCTTTTACTTAGTGATTTTTGCAAACTTATTTTTAGAGAATTTAGCTCTACGAGGAAATACAAATACATTATATAAAAAAAATCTAACAAAACATATCGGGGAATTTTTAGAAAAGCTTTATAATTAAACGAGTGCATAAACAGGCCTTAGAATCATTATTTCTTATCAAATGCACAAATGAGACGAAATTTTAAGAAATTGATTGTATTTTCAATGTTTTGACTATTACTGCATATGATTGAGTTTATTCTTAACATTCCATATTTTTTATTTTTTTTTCCTTGATTTTTTCTTGTGATGACTGATGATAAATTTAAAAACATATCAGTTAAAATTGAAAACACGTTTTTACAATTGAGAAATTTAAAAAAAAATAATTGATGGGAATAAAACCTCAGGGAGGTGTTTAGGTTCGGAGATTCAATGACAATCCACAATAATCGTTTATTAAAACAATATATATTGAAATGCCTACAATAAAATATGTTTTATGTTCGATCTTGAGAACCAAAGTGCACTTTGAAATTTTCCTTTTTTACATTTGCAATAAAGCAATGCAACATTTACCATGAAATAAAATAAAATGTGTACTGTAATAAAGAGTATATAATTTTTGATGATAAACAAAAGGGTTTCTTGCCACAATATGTTTTAATTCTGTATATTTGGAATTTGTCTGTAAATATCAGCTGTTGCTTCTTAACTATTACCATTCCGTTTTGTATTCATGAATTATGGCCGTCCTACATAAAACAATACCCACATTAAGTGAACACATCATGGCCTTCAAAATGTTTCTGGAAATATATATATATATATATTTGAGTTGTTAAGTTCTTATCTTTTTTTTTCTTCATTCAATTGCTGTACACATGGAAACCATTTTTTTAAGCTATGCAGTGATTAAAGAATTGATGTTATTGCAAAACAACTTTTGGGGTCTGTTTGATTGACATTAAATTATAATTAAGTAATTTATAATTTATATACTAAAACTTTAAGGATGAAGTTATCAAGACTGTGTGTGCCTCGATGAGTTGCTGCTTAGAACTGGTAAGTGATGGCATCTTGTGAGAAAGAGCATAAACTCTTTTACCTGACTTCAGCATAGTATAAAAAAGTATGGAGCCGCCAAACGACGGGTTTTGCCACCAATAAAAGTCACTTGACGGCAATGTATTGCTTGTGTACCAAGATTAGTTTAAATGTTAATGTGGTGCAAATTTTAATTTTTTTAAAAAGTTGCGGGAAAAATGTGCGTATGCAGATAATTGACTCGTAAAATATGAGAATTAAAGAATGTTTTCAGCACTAGATGGAGTAGCGCCACAGAATGTGGTAGCGCAAAGCTAATATGCGCACGAGGTCACTGCGAGGGCGGGAATTCCAGTAGATTTCGTACTCCCCATGATTTATGATTTACAACTCCACGTAAATCCAGTAAACCCAAGTAGTAAACCAAGTAAAATCCCCATCCTAAAATTAGTTTTTTATGTTTAGTTTTTAATATCTTTTATGTGATATTGCAATATGCAATTCCAGAATTGATTTTTTGGACATTTTAATTATCTCGTCCCCACGGACCCCGGAATTAGAAGTTTCGTATGTAGTTTTGTATGATCGTTCAATTTCTGCAATAAAAAAGATACACTCTGAAAACAGAATGGTTTTGGCAACTTATATTTAGTTTGGGCCAACTAAATTTTTTGGTTAATATAGTGACAACCAAATTAGTGTTTGTAATGACAAATTTCTTTTGTTGACAGAATTT